>JAVFBY010314975.1:0-10184 GCA_034781015.1 Tonicella lineata
AATTACGCACCACTGTGAACTCGATAGTATGTGAATTGTGTTCTGTAAAGAGAAATCTTGAAAGACGCATGAACATGATGAGCATCACAGTTTTCTAACTTCTCTCTATTTATACATATTATACCATATGTACATCCAACTAAACATATAAAGCAATAGCCCAATACGCATAAAATACTCGATGGGGCCGTGTTCTAGAAGATAGTTGTAGGTAGATTTCAAAGTAAAATAACCTTAAGAAAAGCATAAAATCTTGATCTAACAAAGAAACATTATCTTTAATGAATCCCATACAAATTGAAATGCGTGCGCATTATGGAAATCTTATCTTTGAAACCTATTTTTATGTGGCAAAAGTGGAATAATCCTTCACCTTTTGGTCAAAATAACATATTTCATTAATTCCAATGAAATGATATCTGCAGTCTTTTATTGAATATCCAGCGTTAAAAATAATCACACAAATCAGCATGATATACTTAGTTTGACATATGTCCAATAGTGTGACACACACACCGACTGTATCAGTCATTTTAATTCTGCGGAGGTTGTTCGATCGCTTAGTGTTTAACTCCATGCTCGGAGGTAGTTGAATTTGTCCTGTACACTGGCGTGCCATTCTAAATGGGAGGACTACATCGTTGACAGTAGCAAAAAACAGGACATAACAAACTGGCTTCCTGACACTCCTTAGCTCTGACGGCATCAGAAAGTTCTTCAGAACTACTCATTTTGTGGCAAAGCTGTACAGGAGACATAACTGGCAAGTGGCAGTAAAGACTATAGAGAGCACGTGCAATGTAGGCTACAGTACACAGGACACATTTTAGATTAGAGTTTAGCTGCTGTCTTGGCATTTAACATCGTTTTCTGTGGTATTTCACTAATATCGATATGGTGGTTTCAGGATGCCAATACGATAGCTATGAGAGCACCAGAAAGTTTTCGTGTATGACGCCGTACTCAATTGATAAATAATATTGATCGATAAGCTAGGAGCACACCTACGAGGTCGCCGACTTTTTCCGCCGGAATTTATCGGCGGACAAAGTCGGCACTGACAGCACACTGCATATCTATCTGCGCCGATATGTGGCAAAACTCGGAGGTTAATTGATGCATTGTGGGATTTAAACTCATCGGTTCCAGAAAGAGATAAAAGTTAGCACTTCGCTTTCGTGGTTTTTATATTGTTGAAGGAGTAGGCCTAAATCGCAACAAATAAATTATGATTAAGTTTAAATTCTAAATAAGCAACGGCCTTAAAATATTTATCATATAATTATATTCCAATCACAATATAATGCATTTATTATGCAGTTAATAAAAAAAAGCCTGAAAAAAAAAACATGTAGCGAATCGATGCCTTGTAGGCCTACAGGCCTAATATTCAACATTGTAGAATAGACTGATTCATCTAATGTTTATATATGGTTCATATCATTTTGCAAGGAGTCACGTGATTCCGTAATGAAATTTCATTGGCAAACGCATGCGTATTGTCCCAGCGATCACCGCACACGTTTACGGCCCGACTTATATCGGCGATTTTATTCGGTAATATCAAGACTGTCTTGATGTTCCCCGATCGACTGCGAACAAGATCGCCGGTCAAAAATCGGACACCTTAGACAGCGCACACCTGCCGGTTTCTGTGGGCGAAATGCTGCGGGCAGAAACGTACGGGGAAAACCGGTGTGTGTGCGCCAGGCTTATGTATCCTAGGTGGACTAAACACAACTGGAAGTCTCGGCAAAACTCCCGCACTGCAAGATTTGGTGAGATTAGCGTGATGGCCTCACTCCACATACTCTTGAGAAAAATTTGAAGGTCCTATGACCAATGGTTCACTCTGTATCGAAGGTAGACTTAACAAAACTGGAAATCTCGTCAAATCTTATAAGGTGCGGTATTTGGTAAGATTAGTGTAATGGCCTCGCTCAACGTGCCATTTAGGACCTGTGTACGCAGTTTGATCATCCTACGACTAATGTTTCAGTCTGCATCCCAGGTAGACTAACACAATTGAAAAATCTCGTCAAATCTCCTGCTTTGCGGAATTTGTGAGATTAGCGTAAAAAGCTCACTCACCATGTCATGAAAGATATGTGTACCAAGATGGATGGTCCTACGACACATGGTTAAATCTAATACTTGTTCGCAAGATTTGTATGTTATTGTTTCTGGTGACATTGAAATTTGATCTCTTGAAACTAGCTGGGTGTCCATGTCATAGGGGGCATGCACACCAAGTGTGTTGAAACCTACAATTAATGGTCCTAGGTAAACTAAAACAAGTGGATACCTATGCCTGCTGCGTGATGTAGCGATAGTTGGCGAGACTAGTCACACACCATATGACGTAACACGCCACGTTACCATCCCGCATGCTCGTGTTCCACGGTGACCTCGCCCATGCCTCCTCCTACACATAATGACGATATCACCCCAAGAGTTCAAATGTCAATGCTCTTATCCTACTTATGCTCTTGTTGAAAGTCATGCCAACACTTATTTCAATAGGGGTTGGCGAATGTATTGAGTAAAAACGAAAAAGTTTCTTATTGAAATAAATTATTTCAATAGGGGTTACTGCAAACCCTATTGAAGTAATTCCCCCTATTGGAATACATTATTTCAAAAGGGGTTGCCACACAGATTCTTATTGGCAGAGGTGTAAGCAGATGTTGAACAGAAAAGCTGAAATGGGTTTTGACAGTGGTCAAGAAATTTAAAATCAGACAAAAGCATGAAGATTTAAACCTCTGTATTGGGTATTGGAATCATAAACGTTGACAATGTTGTTGACAATTCATCTCCATGAGTGAGCAGTAATTCCCCGTGTTGACGAAGGCTCACTCGCTTAGTTGTCCTGTATGCGTGAGCCAGCTTAGAAGCGGCACGTCTGATGATAATGATAAAACCCCTATTTCAATCACATTAAGCTGAATATTTGCATCACTTGAGTAAATCGTTTCCCGCCGTATAATAGTTAGATCATTGGAACTTATAATCTAATTTCCAACCCCCAATCACTGCCTGTTTTAGGAAAGTCCAATCTCCAATCACATCTTAGATATTGGGGATTCGAATCGCGGCCCGGCAACCGAATGCCCAATTCAAGCCTATCAATGGGTATTCGAATCCCCAATTGCAGCTCAGTATTGAGGATTTGAATCGCTAATCACCTTTAACGAACCCAGTGCTAACTTCAGCCTGCCAATTTAAAGTTATTTTTGGGTTTCTGTCAAGCCGCAAAACAAACCCTATTTAAACGTGTATTGATTGTTAAAAATCGGAAAAGGATTGATGGATGTCGACAGAATGACAAAGGCAAACATTGAAACTTATGATCAAATTTTCAGTCCCTTATGTCTGCCTAGTATAGAATCGCGGCCCAGGGCTGCGGGTACGAATTCCCAATCCGAGCCTGTTATTGACGATTCGAATACCCAATACCAGGCCTGTATAAGGTATTTGAATCTCCGATCCCCAATAACGAACCAAGAGGTACAGTACAGTCCACATCAAAAAGCAAATTAGCTCGCTAGGTAGTGTGTCATTCTGTTGCTCTAGTGCGCTTTAATGTGCTGTAATACGCAACCAATGGTAGACTGTCTGTTAATTGTGGGTAGTGGTGCACTCTAGTGTGCTTTAATGCACGTTAGTGGTCTGTAGCGCACTCAAGCGCACTAGGGCTTGCTTTTTGACGAGGGCTGTACTGCATCTTCAACCTGCCGATTCAAGGTTATATTAAGGTTACTGTCCAGCCTCAAAACTAAGTCCATACTAAACGTGAGAAGCTGTTTAGAATGATTGATATACCTTATATTATTGGATAATGTTTTCAGTTTTTGGTCAGTAAAAATCGAAAAAAGAATGATGGATGTGACAGAATGACAAAGGCAAATAACGCAATTGTTTTCTTTATACAGTTGACGACAAGGAGTTACAAGTATCTGATCAACTTGAGCACTAATGGTAAATACAGTATGTGTACCTGGTTAACTTGAGCACTAGTGGTAAATACAGTATGTGTACTATTTAAAACAATACAAAAGGGATTGTCCGTTCGCCAGAAAGAAGAACACCAACCTCAAAATGATGTCGATTATCTTAAGACGTTTACTTATAGTTTATAGTTTATTGATAATCCAGTGTGAAATGCACCCGGTTTCTACTGAAAATACTGTTATGGTGACACCCAATGTGTCTCTTGTACACCCTTCTCAATTTAGGAAGTATTCTCCAAACAATATTTTATGGTGGAGATTTGATTTCAAAACCCTGCTCAACTTCGTAATAAAAATAAAACATTTGGATTTAGAGGAGTCGAATGATTGTAAAGCTGACTCACTGGCCATATATGATGGAATAAGTAAACAACGGCAGGTATTTTGCGGAGAACTAAGTGCCTATCCGAATTCCAGTCATTCTGAATTCTTAACTTACAACTTATCTGTGACATTTTCGTCAGACAGTTCCTGGCAGGGTACAGGGTTTGTTTTAGAGATTTTCGGTTATCCCCCAAATACCAGCAAGATCTGCGAGTCTATGTTTCGCCCTCAAACGTCTGAATTAAGCTCATCGGTTATAGCGAATGAAGAACTATACCCAGCTTCGTTAAATTGTTTTTGGAATATTTTGGCACCAACCAACCTAAAAGTAATTCTGGAATTTAACATGTTTGATATAGAGTATTCTGGACCGGATTGTCCATATGATCGCCTAGAAGTATGGACATTTTCACCTACAAATCAATCTGTTTCGACGTTTTTGAGGAAGTTATGTGGACGACATATGCCTTGGGTTTTCAAAACAAATTCCAGCTTTGTTCAGATGCGCTTTATAACGGACGCAGTAGATAATATGGGAGGATTTCGTATCCGATATCGTTATACCAATGTGAAAGAAGTAAACGATGTCATCTATAGAATGAAAGCTTCTACAACGCCAGAATACAGGGCTCTTTCAGCTTTATTACCTGATACAGCTTCTCCAATGGCATGGCAAATTAGAACACACCCTGGATTTGACATCAACTTTAGTGTAGGGCGAAATTCAGGTGGTAGCTCAGTGAAGGTATATTATGACCGTCGCCCATATTGCAGGAGGAGGCGGTACTTATTTCTCGGTGGTGACATGTTATCTAGAACAAAATATATACATGGGTTTTATCTAACTTTTTGCGTTGATTTCCCTACGGTGAATCTAACCACTGGGTTTAATATCACTTTTGAGGCTTTAATCGGTATAAAAAGATTCAACACCGCAATGTTAATTAGTGGCAGAAAAATGTCCGTTCACACAAGAATACGTGCAAATGTGTTTATTTATGTTCATTACTTTGCAGTTGTTGCCCCCCGAAACCAATATGTTCGCTTTAACATTAAAGCTGATAGAACAGTTAATTCTGGAAACACAAAGGATTGTGAATTAAGTGGAATAGCTTTCTACGATGGAGCTGTTTCTTTTGACAATATGATAGGCCCTTTCTGTAATATAGATGACGGCTACACCAGGGACATTCTACGCAAAATGATTATGTCCACTTCGGTAGCGTACGTTGTGATATATAACCTGGGGAGTGGGGAGATTGGGCAAAACTTTGCACACGATATCTGGACAGGGAATGAAAGGTGTAGAGGATATCAGGTAACAGAAAGAATGTTTCAATCGGTAAGAGTTATCAACCATGAAAACCTCATCCTTCGCTGTAAAGCAAACCAGAACAAGGGACACATCCAAATATTCTATAATGGGACGAAGGAAGATTGCGTTGTGGTACACATTTTACCGCAGAAAACGGACATAACAGAAATTCAAGTCTCACTGATAGGGCATTTAAGCTATCGTATCTGTCGTCAATGGGGTTTCAGAGAAAATAATGATTTTTTATCTATTCTTGATGGATCTAAATATTATTCCACTGAAAATTGTACCAAGCATCGTATCTCAACAGGTAAACCTGATGAGAAAACTGAGATAGATCTGTCTATTCAAACAGTGTCTGGGTGGACGAAAGAGTTTATTATCCTTGAGTTGGGATCAGTATCCGACTCACTATGTTGGGAGGTCTTGTGTTTGGCCCATAGAGACAATCAAATTACACATTCTTGTGGAACTATAAGCCTAAAATACCGTAAATGTCGTTTGAGACTAACTGGACCAAGACGAAGAGACCGATCCGAATATATTTGGAAGATACAATTAAATGCATCTGGAGGTCGTTTCTTCACATGTAAGTTAATAATATCTGAAAAGTATACCGACACTCGAGGGGATGTTACGACGACCATTCATCTTTCTAACAATGGGGGAGTACGGACGTTCTATTACAATTCTTTACCAGGCGCGGAATTGCAGGTCTCATTCCCTGATGAAGTAGAAATGGATGTAACTGCAGCGTTTTTACAAGAAAAGGTCTCTAATACCCCCTTCCACCTGCTTACAAACATTACACTGGACAGATCTCCATGCGCTGTGTATGGACGACACTGCTATAACCTTTCATTTTCAAGAGACGCGTCTACATGGCGATCCTCTCAACTACAGTGTCAAAGTATCGGTGGGTATTTGGTGAGTATAAACACAGATGACGAGCTCAATTTTATCAAGGATTGTCTGGAAGAATTATGGGAAAAGGAATTCTATGGCAGCGGCAGAGGGATGATCTTTATTGGCTTAAGTGATGTGATGCAGGTAATTTGTTTTGATATTTTTAAAAAGTTTTTGTTTATATTTGTTGGTAACGTTAATCGATACCTAAGACCAAATTCATAAGGGTATTTTAATTTTCACACGCGTTATAAAATACAAGGCTTCGTGATTTATTCGGGGGTTGATCACACGTTAAGAACTTTTACACGCGTTATAAAATACTAAGCTTCTTGGTTTATTCGGGGGTTGATCACACGTTAAGAACTTTTACACGCGTTATAGAATATTAGGCTT
This sequence comes from Tonicella lineata, assembly GCA_034781015.1. Lineage (NCBI taxonomy): Eukaryota > Metazoa > Mollusca > Polyplacophora > Chitonida > Mopaliidae > Tonicella > Tonicella lineata. Next base: position 6,955 of record JAVFBY010314975.1, read on the forward strand.
CTTGGTTTATTCGGGGGTTGATCACACGTTAAGAACTTTTACACACGTTATAAAATACTAAGCTTCTTGGTTTATTCGGAGGTTGATCACATGTTAGGAAATTTTACACGCGTTATAAAATACTAGTTTTCGTGGTTTATTCGGGGGTTGATCACACGTTAAGAACTTTTACACGCGTTATAAAATACTAGGCTTCGTGGTTTATTCAGGGGTTGATCACACGTTAAGAACTTTTACACGCGTTAAAAAATACTAGGCTTCGCGGTTTATTCGGGGGTTGATCACACGTTAAGAAATTTTACACGCGTTATAAAAAAATAGGCTTCGTGGTTTATTCGGGGGTTGATCACACGTTAAGAATAGAAACACCTCCATGAATCCAGACCTTATTTTTTGTCATGTGCGTTCGCGCGCTTCCCCCGGTCACCCCCGACTCAGCCAAAATTTCCCGCCGTAATATAGGTGAAATACTCCTGTCTAAAGTGTTAAACATCCAGTGATTAATCAATCAGCCTTGATGGGATTTTTCTGTATTTTTTACATTTATTGCCAATCTAATTTTTAATTCAGATGTAAAGATCAAACCTTCACGAGACTAATACGTCACAGTCGGGGCACCCTCGACTTCCCCTACTCCTACACAGGATCAGTTGAGGGTGACCCGACTGTGACGTGTTAGTCACGTGAAGGGTTGAACTTTACATCTGAATTAAAAATTAGATTACTATAAAAATATTTTTTTAAAATACACAAATATACAAAAAATCCCATCTAGGCTGATTGATTAATAACTTGGTGTTTAACAACGTAGTCAGGAGTATTTCACCTATATTACGGCGGGAAATTTTGGCCGAGTCGGGGGTGCCCCGGCTGGGGAAATTGGGCGAACGCAGCCGTCGTTTGTAAAGCTCGGCTTATGTCGCACTGCGCTGCGATAGAACTAACGGCAACTGATCGCAGCTGAGCGCTTATGTCGCAAACTACAGCGCGCGTCAGCGACAAGACGTAATCAGTTGAAGAGTCGTAGAAGCGCTTTATTATGTCGCTTGCCATTGCTAGGAACTGGTCGCAATCAGGTCCAACTGAACGTAGAAAGTAGAACATGCGAGACTATCTGGAACTGAGCGCCGACTAGTTGCCGCTCGACGCCGACTAGTTGCCGATCCACGCAGCCAAGACGTGGGGGCGCTTATGTCACATTCAAAGCTACAACTGACTAGTTGCCGTTGGTCGGCAACTGCTCCACAAAACTGTTGACAACTAGTTCTCACACGACGTAACTGCGACATAAGCTAGGCTTTAGTGTCACAGATTGTGCGTTGTGGCGTTAGTACACATTGCTGAATTTCTAAACTACTATGTGTGTCAATTGGGATTGTACAGCTTAATGCTAGTTTATTTGTCATTACTCTAATATATTTAAAAGTATATTGCAATGAATCTCCAAGCGTCAAAGGTCACTCAGGATTTGGTATTCAGTCAAGCGGAATGGTGTTGATTGGTGTTTAGCGTCGTACTTAGGGGTATTTCACCTATATGACGACGGATTATCCACATCTTAGACAATCCTACTTGATATGGTGGAAAACCGGGAAGGAAACCACTGAAAAACCACCTCCGCTATAGCCTAAGTCGCCTATGTGACTCACCTAAGCAGATCCACTGGGGGAATCGAACCCGTGCGGTACATCGAAGGTGGATCGGCAGTGACGCCAGTCAGACGCTGTAACCAACGAGCCACGGCACAGGGCCGATATGGTTGTGTACAGGCTTACACAAACGTTATCTGTCCTTGTGTTGATGGAGGGATGTTTGTATTGCCACTCGTGTAAGCACACACGGGTTCAGTAGGTTTGCATTAACTTAAGGTCTTGCTGGACCCCTAGGGCGGGGGGGGGGGATGTAAAAGCTTTTTATGACAATGAATATCAATCAGAAGCAGATATATGTATATATGTTTGAAAAGCTTAGATTCCCAGGATCGAATATATATACGTGTTTTGAAGATCGAATTATTATTTTTGAATTTATTACAAATTGATTAGACCTCGATAGAGAAAAATACACTGCGTTTTTTAAAGCTTATTTCCCGGAGTCCAATATGTATATAACCAAAAAAATAAGTTAATGTAATAGAATACACGTTGAACTAAATGATGGTGCCTCCTTTTACAATTTTTGCTAAGAACAATTTTAGTAAAAGTTTTAGTATATACAACCTTAGCAAAGATTAAAAAAACGCAAAAAAAATCTTAATAAAGCTTTTTTAAAAACATGTAGGACGAGCTTATAAAATCTGAGGCAGAGTTTTTTTTATCACCCACTGTGCTCTTTACACTGTAACAGATTTGATGTTTCTACGTTGAGAGGTTTCTTAGAAATAAGCTTTCAAAATGTAGAATGTGCCAAAAATATGAAATGCCATAAAAGGTCAATTAAAGTGTATGGGCTATTGTAAAAGTTAATCAGTTCGTCAGCGAAGGAGTATTAACGCCAGATAAACTCTTTAATAATTAACACCTGTTCAACTGACACAATATAATTTTTGAATATATTTTTCGATATATTTTTGTCTCCAGCATAAACTTTGAAAACATGACTTTAAAGGAGGTACAAAAAATCGTCCATTTTGAGCCAAAAGGGTCTCGCAAGACCTTGGGCTATATGTGTAGGGATCGTCTCTGATTGGCTGCAATGACATCGACAATTTTAGGGAAATACGGTCAGAACATAGAACTAAAGCCTTTTATCGCCCGGTGTTTCTTTGCGTGTATACTCTAGAGATCCCTAGCTAGTGAGCTTTACAGGCAAAATCCATGATGTATGACTGCATCTACACTCCTTGTAAGACGGAGAGACCGATTGGGGTTGATTTTACTCCAAAACCCTGCATCACTGGTTGTAGGAATTTCGTGATGTATGACTGTGCATCTACACCCCTTGTAAGACGGAGAGACCGATTGGGGTTGATTTTACCACCAAAACCCTGCATCACTGGTTGTAGGAATTTCGTGATGTATGACTGTGCATCTTCACCCCTTGTAAGACGGAGAAACCGATTGGGGTTGATTTTACTCCAAAAACCCTGCATCACTGGTTGTAGGAATTTCGTGATGTATGACTGTGCATCTACACCCCTTGTAAGACGGAGAAACCGATTGGGGTTGATTTTACCACCAAAACCCTGCATCACTGGTTGTAGGAATTTCGTGATGTATGACTGTGCATCT
>JAVFBY010315197.1:0-10183 GCA_034781015.1 Tonicella lineata
GACATTCTCATTTTCCAGGGGATATTTTTAAAATGGCAAGAAATGAATGCATCCGTTGTTTAAATGATATCATGATGACGGAAAAGTGACGTCATAAGATGAAAGAGATGAGTATAGATGGAATGACAAGGAAGAAACACATTTGTAATCCCAGAGTTTCGCGGACTTTACTTCCGGCTGCACCATTGGGAATACAAGATGGCGGTCTGAAAGCGTTCATTATGTTGAGGATAAATTTAGCTGGGAATTCCCCACAATGACGCCTTACTGCTGTCGTCTGGCAACTGTAAACGATGTTCATGAAACTGAAACAAACAAGTAATCTAGTGTTATTCAACTTGATCAATAGCTAATTCTGCTGATCACCGCCTGCTTTTACTGCTTACACAGGCACACTCCCTTTCAGCTTACTTCAAATCACCAGCTGGTCCCTGCCTGCTTTGACTGCTTACACAGGCACACTTCCTTACAGCTTACTTCAGTTCACCAGCTGGTCCCTGCCTGCTTTTACTGCTTACACAGGCACACTTCATTACAGCTTACTTCAGTTCGCCAGCTGTTCCCAACCTGCTTGTATTGCCTTTACATTCAAACTGTCAACGTGGGTACTTCAATAAAGTGAGCTAAGAAATACTCTTCATCAACAAGCTTGAACAAAACGACCTGCATGTAATTTGAGTTTTTCCCAAAATCTTCCAGTTCCCATGATAGGTAACTGGCTGGGCACAGCTGGTCTGTTGTGTGGTTAGTATGTATTTGGTAGCACCTTTTGGTAGCACCTATTTGGTAGTAACTATTGCTTACAATTTCTGAAACACCAGCATGTTACAATTGACGAACTATCTGGTCGTGTTTTGTTAAAGATGAGTGCTATCTTAACTTACGCTCATTAGGTACTTGGCACGTTTGTAATGTGATGATACACCGATACACTTTTAAAACATCCTCGCAAGTGGCATTTAAGTGTGGCTTAAAGGCCTCATTTTTTAAACATGACATATTTTTTCTATTCTGATAAAGCGTCTTATTTAACGTACTACTTATCCAACTTTAGCCTGGTGGCGTCACTGACGTCACTTATAATAGTGTAAATTAAAATACCTTAAAATCGTTAAGTATGAGTGTTGTCTAAACTTACGCTCATTAAGTTGAGATGTATTATTGTAATGATTTTATTTAATTCTCTTTGAGAGCCTGAGGGAAGAACAGTTTTTGAAAAACTTAGTTTCTATACATGTATTGTATCCACCTTCGTTAAATAAAGTTATATATATAAGTAATTGACATGTTCGCGATGTGATGATACACCGATAAACTCTTAAAAGATCCTCCCAAGAGAGATTTAAGTGGCGTAAAGGTCTCATTTTTAAAACATGACATGATGAACTATTTTTTTTAAAAAGCCCCATATTATTTCTATTCTGATAAAGTGTTTTATTTGACGTACTACTTATCCAACTTTACCACTGACGGCATCACTGACGTCACTAATAAGATTGTAGATTAAAATACCTTTGATACTTCAATCGATTTTTAAAGCCTAATATCTGATTAACGAAGTTTTTTAAGAAACAGTATGACAATCGAACAGAAGTAAATGGTGTTTTTTAAGACAAATTTGTGGTATAGACCATTTGGGAAATCCATTAGTGCTTCTCCGATTTGCTTACCTACAGCTAGCGGCTACAAGTTTGTCCACATCCCCTCCCGCCAGTTTAGTCCTCTCTTCAAATACTCCAAGTTTATCCTCGGCACATGTCATAAACCCGTGCAGCTGAGATTGCATACACGGCATATACTCTCTGGCTTCTGGAAGTGAAAATATAAGCTAAATGACAGAGAGCAAAATATTTACAAAGAAAAAAATTCCATGCAAATGGATTAGTGTTCACAAGGAACAGAAACTTTTTAATAACCCAGAAATTAACATAGTGAACAAATTAACGAGGTAAACTGTCAAATAATGCCCCGTAATAGACAAATTAAATTCTAAAATTATTTTCAAAAGTTTGATGAGGGGCATTGAGTACAACATATAGATGTAGTCTAATTGCCATTCAAGTTATTAGAAATATATTTTCCACATATCCATAGCTTCAGTCCTACGATCCGAATTTGTCAAAACGAAAGTTGCAGTTTATGCCCCGTTTATACCCAAAACATATTATTCCATTTACTTGATATGTATAGCTGTTAGACCTATCTAGAAACAAGCATACTTTAAACATTATGTCGGTCATTTTCTTAAGGGCATTCAAAATAATATAGGTTTCTATGAGATTCATGTTGTAAAAATGCCTCTGCTGACAATTTATAGTTGCCCCGGCAATACAGTTTCGCGACACAATTATGTCACTTAACAAAGTTCTATTTCAAGCATGATAAAAATCCGATAATTCCAAAGACAAAAAGCTTCCTGGACAAAGATAGGCAAAGGTTAGATTTTTGTTCTTGAATTGTCCATGTGAGTACTAACGACTGACCTTCTAGCTCCTGACAGAGTTGATGAAGTCCGTCCTGCATTCTCTTGGTATCAAAGTATTTATTTAGTATGTAGAGTTGTTTAGTGTTGTCTTCACATTGACTCATAATAGACTGGACACAGAATACTGACAGAGATATCGTCCCATCACTGTTAAAAAAAAAACAGATAGAAGATGGAAACCTTATTACTAGTTAGCTGGTTGGTAGCATTTAATCTCCTGCTGACGAATATATCGTACTACCACTATAAAAAAAAACATATAGGAAAGAGAAATGTTATTAGAAAGTGGAAATGATTTAGTTTTCTACAGTAAGTCCATATAACCTTTCTATTAGCTCGCAATAAGATAGGTGTGCCAAAACATGGGCTTGTTTTCTTTAGCTTTTAAAACGTGTAACAACATTTGACATTGACATTAATAGTTGAAGAATATATTGCTGATAGTTTATCATAGCTCTCCACCAGACGCTCTGGTCTCTTACGTAGTAGTTCATAGCCCTCGACCATTCATAATTCAGAGTCCGAAAAAAAAAATTCCTTGGACTTTGCCAAAGCCTAAATTCGCATTTTTAAGCGAAAATAACACATTTCATTTTGCTTATTTATAGCTAGTATTTAAGTTATAATCATTTTCAATCTCAGTTTTAGAAAAAAAGCTGAGGCTATTTCTTTAGCAATATAAAACTATCAGTGTTGACAAAATGTCTATGTTTCTTACATGCATGCTGCCTTCATCTTGTGATAGTCCCATGCCAGTGTGTATCCCATGGGGCCTGATTGCTGTGCCGTTGGGAACAGTGTCTCTATACAATGCATGGCCTTCTGTGGTGCTGTCTCGTCACATCCATAATCAGCTTCAACTGTAACAGAGAATAGAGGATTGTGTTTATTTGAGCATTCAGAGACAGACATGCTATTTCACTCATACGGGGACCGTGCTGTGGCTTAGTGGTTAGCGCGCCAGATTTCTGAGCCTTCTTTGGTGTACCGCCACCCAGTTAACCTGATTAGGTACAGTCTGATTCTCGCGAGATCTGCTATAAACTACGTGATCAAGATAGAGGTCATATGATGACATTCTGTACGCCATATTTGTCTAGTTATCGACATTACCCTGACAAGTAAAGGCAAGTGGGAAGAGATGGGTTGATATTTAGACCTCAGATAAACTACTTGCTATTGTGATCTGGTGCAGTTCCAAATATGGTATCACCATCAAAGGTAGGTCACTTTAAAAATATCACCATTGGGCGTCAGAGATCTTTCTTGATCACGTAGTTCATAGCAGATCTCGCGAGAATTAGACTGTTTAGCTATAGACTGTGAGTGAGTCAAACAGATTTACTTCGGCATTCGCGGGGGTTAAACACCAATCAATCCAACACACAAATCACTCATATGGTGGCATTCCAGACCAATGGGTGGAGGAAACCACCCTCAACACCAATGTTATTACAGAAATATACTTCACAGGACAAGGACAGGTACAAACAATATGACACTATAACAAAAACTCCTTTTTGAGAGCACCAGACAGAGTAATCTCCCCTTACTAGGCTGTATGAATTTCTATTTCGTACATCAGCATTGAAACTTTATCGACCATTCTACACAACCGAACTCTCTATAATCTTTCAAAATAAAGCAACATTATGAGTGGAATAACTTGCCCGATTACCTATTACATTTAAACAGTTACTCAAGTTTTCACAAATCTGGAAACTCCTCCAACCATCTAGGGTAACACTAGCAGTTAAATCAATTGTCAGTGAACAAATCTCATTGATTGTCAGAGCGCTGGCTCGTGAATTGTAAATAATGATTAGTGCTGTGATCGGATTGTTCAACAATGTATCATAAATCAGAAGTCGTCCAGCGAAAATCTCAGAAGTTTGGATAAAATCTAGATAACAGGCACGGCGTAAAGATACCATCTTATCTCCAGGAATTATATTTCTACTCTGACAAATGTTCAGAGATTTGCTTTATTGATTTAGTGAAAAGCGAAATAAAATGGACGGCTGTTAAAGGAAGAGGTCAATGTGTCATAACCCCTGAATTGGAGAACTCCAAACGACTTTTTTTGTCATCTTTTTCGTATCAAATCACAGAGCGTACAAGGGGCTTATCGAGGCAGGCCTGTGATATCTTGTCAGTGTTAAATAGGATAAATTAAAACCACGTGTAAATCAGCCCCTTACTTTTGAGAGACGAAATCAGTTTTCCAGAGAAAACTTACAATATCAACCCCTGTCGCAATCTTGAGTTATGAACAGACAGTAGAAAAAAGGCGAGACGGAGGCCTGAACTTTTCCAACTATAGTCTGGTTATAGATTGTCGATGTAAGTTAGTACGAGGAAGCAAGCCGATAAGAACGTGCCACTCATCTACGATATCAATCGGCTTTTAAAATCGCATCATGTTGGATTCAGGTACCAGATACACGATTGACTTTATTTCCATATTATATTTTTGGGTAAACACCACGTGACGTCAAACAGAACACGTTGGCTGGCTGTTTGTAGGTGACAAGTAACGCGAGAATGTTCGTGAAAAGACAATCGTGTACATAACTCTATAAGTTTATCTATTTAACTGACAAGGCATGTAAAGCAAATGTGTTCCTGAATGTATTTTCTGTTAGAATATAAATAGAAGAGCACATTTGACTTATAAAATACTTTCAATAGCCTTGGAGGAAGTTCCTCGTGGGTGTATTTTTCAGGTGATTGAAAGTCGGAAAACAATTTTACAGAAAAATTAATAATTATGGAAATTTAGGCTGTTAAAAACTGTGGGCGATATTGGACAATGACGACCCTTATGTTTCATTAAAAAACACAACGCTTGTGTTTATTAATTTTTAGCCTAAAAACCAAAGATAATATTCTAGTTGGGTTGACATCAGTCTAGTCTCTCTAGTTTAGTTAACAGAAGGCTGCAGTAAACGCCGGGCGGGAATCGTCTTATAGATAGAACAACCGTAAAATAATACAATAATGTGGTGTGTATTCACATTTGTTACATAAAGGAATTCATAGCTCACAAGAATGTCATGAGGCAATTTTATATTTGTCAAATTTTAGAATTAAATAATTAATTATAGTATTGTGTCAACATAGACGTAAACAAAGGAACGTAATTATTCCTTTCTCACATGTCTGATCCAGGCTATTGAATGATTTGAACACTGATCTAGCAGGTATTAGAGAAAAGAGGTCTCTGGTGGCTATCATTTCGAGCATTTTCTTCCGTTTCTCGATTTGTTGGTTGATAATTTTTTAAGATTTTTATTGTGGTTCACCTGTCCATGCTTTGAAGTAATAATAAACTAATTGCGACACCAGTTGGCTTCTCTTTAGCTTATTTGTTGACAAATAACCCTGGCTAATAACAATTTGAGCTAAATAAGGGTCAGATTTGCAATGACTTTAGCGAGCTTTACATTTCTCAACAACAAACATCATTTAGATTAAGAGAAAATTTGAATCAGTTTAAATTAAACTATATTCATAATGAGTTCTTATATGGGTAGTTTTTCCACTGTAAATGAAACGGACGTAAACACGCTCCTTTATTTAAAGTGGACTCCTAAACGAGCTATATATTTAACAGTTACTAAAATCAAACGATAGCTAAGGTTTCAAAACAAAGCCTCTATCTACTTCATTATATCGTCATTTATGTAAAGGGGATCTGAATCTCCATCCTTGTATACACGCTTATCTTTCTGTACATTATTTACGGACTAAATCATTTACAGGAAAATCCTCATTTTCGTATGGTAGGTTTGCCTTAAATTTTAATAAAGTTCATATTAAACTAACCATGCAGCCGTTGGAGTAAATAAGTCATCGCTTATGCCCCAGTAATGTTGAGTTTAATGACGGTCTCGTGTTCATGTTAATATTTAATCAGACACTAGATGAGTTTATAAAACGACCCGTGATTATTGTCCTCATGTCCTTTTCCCATGTATATTGTTTATCATAATAGATATAATTATCTCTATATTGAACAAATTCTGAAGTTTATCAAGCATGTCAATAAAATAGAAACTGTTTAAGGAGTTCTGAATGAAACTTTGTTCGTAAAGTATTCGCCTGTCTGTCTGTCTGTCTGTCTTTGATTGTTTGGTTGCTGTTTAACGTCGTACTCAAGATTATTTCGCTTATATGACAACAAAGTCTCCCCTTTTCACGTAACACTCCTTCATATTTTGCAATAAAGGGGATAGAGTCTAGGCAGAGAACAGCCACACAACAGCCAAAGTCCCCTTCTGTAACTGCCTCATGCAGCTAAGCAGCTCCACTGGGCGTCTTAGACATGAGCGGTACATCGACGGAGGTTCAGCAGTCAGATGCGCTAATCACTGAAGCACATCACTGGTCTCGCCTTTCTGTCAGCCCATCAATCAGGTAAATGATCACCTTTAAACGCTTATTATATGAATCTGAAAATCCCACGAGGCATCAGATTAATCAACAAAAACAAAACGAGACGACAATTGCGTTGAGCTGAGGGTCAATTGCTTGTATCGATTGTTTTATTAAGCTTATTTAGTTACGTCAACAGTTACTAAAGTGTCAAAAACGTCAGGAATAAAAGTATCTTCATATATTTTTATAAATGCAGAGGAAGAAAATGTGACATGCCTCTATCGGGGATCGAACCCGATACCTTTGGCTAACCGGGCCAACACTCTACCGACTGAGCCATAGAGGATATACCTACATATAACAATACTGCGATTAAATGATTCTGAACCTGGATGACAAATGTCCAATCACCTCTAACATGTTGTTGGCTGTATCCCATGTAAAGATCAGTCCGCCTAAGCCTGTTCACCCGTCTACCGTATCACTCCGGTGTGTGTTGAAGAAGCGACTAGTTCCTGCTAACACTATTCCTGTTGACAGAACCATTCAGCCTTTACATGACCCTGGAACCGTCAATATCCGCCTAACAATAACCCTATTTACCGATGCTATGATGACAATATCGTGGTATGCCCAAGTCTTATTGATTTCCATCAATTATACCGATGTGATGGAAATAAGAACAGCAAAGTCAACAAATATCTATCTTCTAGCAGAAATCTTTAGAAAATATTCATTTTAGCGGAAATATTCCCTCTTGAAATTCCTGCATCCTCATTATTTCAACTCTCTCATAAAGATGACAACCTACGAGAAATGTTGATTTACATGTAGCCGTTAAAGGGCAAATGTTTGATTGTGGTAAGGGTTGACCTTAGATAAGAACTTGCAAACCTCTTACCTTAAAACCAGTATCACTGAGGTAGTGTTTCTCTCCTGGAATTTGTAAAAAGCGCCTTTTCTGGATAAATAATCGATTCACCTTCTTAAGGCGTTTGTGTTGGTATGTGTGATTATAATGCCTTCTACTTGTCAACTATCCTTCAGGAAATCCACTTTTATTCTCAGGAGGAGTTCGGATTGGGAAAAGTTGATTGGGGTTAAGAAAGATATTTGTCTCGATTCTCAAACGAATTTCAAAGGACGGGTTGTAATCGGCAAAATCCCAACACATTTTCAATATAACTTCCTCTTTGAGTGTTCAGATTGTATAAGGAAAACAATTCCGGTAAATTCAATAAACGATTGAAATAGCTTTAGCGAACGTAATAAAATTGCATTGTCTGAGATTTCACGGTTAAATGTGCAATTTACATTCCAAAGCATATTTACTGTGCACGCCTTGTCAGTCTAATGACGAAAGTAAAGGGACGTGAAATCCAATTATCCTGGAATCGAAAACCGAAATGATGTAGTTAGAAGAGTGTCTAGGGCTTATATCGACCTGTGATCTTGTATTAGCCACGGTGGAAACTCATAGAATGTTTGCTGAGGAACACATTTGTCTCCTCTGTTTGGTAACTCACGATGACGACAGGGTTTACAGTTTATAGTAAAAATAAAACAGGTTGTAAACCCTCTTGCCATTAATAACGAGAATATAAAACACTTATATAAATGAGAGAAAGCTAAATTGTCTTCAAAGCACATCGCCCCTTCAGAATTGGGTTAGATCTTGGACTTGGTGTTGACCTCAAAGGGTAAATGTCGAGAGACACATTAATGACCCAGTGGAATATCGTGACGTAACACCAATGACGCAGTGGAATATCGTGACGTAACACCAATGACGCAATGGAATATCGTGACGTAACACCAATGACGCACTGGAATACCGTGACGTAACATCAATGACGCACTGGAATATCGTGACGTAACACCAATGACGCAGTGGAATATCGTGACGTAACACCAATGACGCACTGGAATATCGTGACGTAACACCAATCACGCACTGGAATATTGTGACGTGACACCAATCACGCACTGGAATATCGTGACGTAACACCAATGACACACTGGAATATAAGTTCCAATCATCATCAGGGATATAAGTAGATAATATTCCGATACTGAAAAAAAGAACAACCAGTGAAAAACCACTGGTCCGGGTGTGACTAGAACTCACCACTTAGGGATACAAGCCCACCGCTCTACCAACTGAGCTACCAGAAACAGATGGGAACAACTCACTTATTCGAGTCTATGTTGCATGAATTAAACACAACAATTTTAAATAATTTTTTGTGATGATACAGTATTTCGAATGATAAGTTCCAATCGTTATCAGTGATATAAGTAGATAATATTCCGATACTGAAAAAAAAAACAACCAGTGAAAAATCACTGGTCCGGGTGAGGCTCGAACTCGCGACTTAGGGATACAAGTCACTGGAATATCGTGACGTAAAGTTGCGTAGCTGTGGCATTGTGACGTGTTATAACAGCACTCTGCAAACTCAAAGTATTTAGCCCAGACCAAACAGAAAACTTCTGAATCTGACAGTCACTTACACTTGACAAGTAGTAAAATACAATTTGGATTTTTCCAGATATTTGTTCCAGAGATATAAAATAAACGGGATTTGATATCTATGGGTAGATTAGAGTCGACAAAGCCTTACATCCAGTTACTCTATTCTTTACTGTACCAGAAGTAATCAATCAAATCAGGGACAAAACTCAATAACGTATAAACTGTTAAATCTTACTACACCTAAAATGCCTTCTTAACCGTTGGTCTGTTTATCTATCAGTGACTACATCTAGACTGATATTTGTCCCTTCCATCTCCTGTTTTCAAGTCGACTTACGTCCCTTTGATCATCAGGTTCACTCAACTGTACTGAGACCAATCAAAACTTCAAAGTATTAAACTGTTGATAAATTGCCCTTATCGATTCCGTAATAGAGTCAGGACAATGGAATGGCTTTAGAGCTCAGGCGCCAATTCCACAGAGCAGTTTTATACTTAAGTCAAAAGACAGGTAACCAAAATGTTGAATTAAATCAGAAAATGCTTTGAGGAATCAGCCCCAGGTCTTGTTCTACACCCAATCTGACAGAAAACATGCCAGAGACTAACACAAGAATACATGTCAACATAACCACATTATTAAAAACATCCTTTTGGTTTTCGATTCTCTTTACTTTCTTCATTAGTCTGACAAGGCATGTAAACTAAATGTGCTTTGGGATGTAAATTGTATATTTAACTACGAAATTTTAAATATATATTAAAACATGAAATTCTAATATTTGGCTGAATTGTTTGTAACATTTGGCAGGGTGATTTCTCCTTAGACAATCTGTAGACCT
>JAVFBY010315308.1:0-10183 GCA_034781015.1 Tonicella lineata
AAAAAACGACAACACGTAAAAAACTCCTACTTCCTGATGCCCTTTAACTCCGCGAGTACCAGGGCATCAGGAAGCTCTCGCCCAACCACCCGCAGGAAAAAAAGGAGCACCTAAAATAAAATCGACTTCCTGATTCCTGAACTCCGAGAGCACCAGGGCATCAAGAAGCTCAGGTCCAACCACCCGCTAAAATAGGAAGATATACTTGTTTATACATTGTATACATATTTATGTTATAAAACACAAAACAAACATTTTAACAGTTTCAAATCAATCATAGAATTATAGCAAAGACTAATTATCGGTGTAAGTAATGTTAAAATAAGAAACTATTCTATATGACTATGTTTTTCTTTGTCATATTTATTGTGAAACTCTAACCTTATTTGTTTTATGATGGTGATATTTGTAATATTTTTGTTATTTCTGATTCAGTTTTGATCAACATAAATAGAGCAAAAAATTCCATTACCTTTCCATAAGACAAAATTGATTTTGCCAAATCATCTACTGTTTTGAGGTCAAGGTCATTCAAACTTTGAGACATATGGCGGCGCTTTCTCTCACTGGCATTTCGTTGTTTTGTCTTCGTCGCCAAATCTTCGGAAAATAACAAAAGAGCTCCTTTTCTCGTTGTAAATGTCTTTGGCAAATGGACAGGAGCTTCGTCATTCAGCTGGAAGTTGTCTCCCCTTCCAAACACAGCATTTTCGTTGTAATAATGAGTGTGGTGTCGTTGTTTTAATGGTGGTAGATACAGACGATTCGGATTGTTAGACCAATTGTAGTAGTCCTAAAAAAAAACAACAATTTTTATGACTGATTGATTGATTGATTGGGATTAACACTGTACTCTGGGGTATTTCATCTATATGACAGCATGCCAGTCCTATGGGTGGGGGAAACCACCGTTCACGTCACTGGCAACATGAAAGACGAGACAGAAAAAAGGAAAAAAAGTTGCAAAAAACGACACCACAACAAAAAATCTACTTCCTGTACCCCTTTAATCTGAGAGAACCAGGGCATCAGGATGCTCCCGCGGCCGCCCAACCACCAGCTTTTTTTTAATGACTGTTCATTAAAAAGTCCAAAAAAGTAATTATATGATAACGGTTGAATACACGTACATAACATTAGGGTAGTCATTCAACTGTCACCCATTATAACCTCATCAAGGTTTTTTCTCTTTAACTCACTGGTTACGTGTTTGGACTTCGCTTGACGGGGTCATGAAATTAAAACAAGCGCAAAAATAAGCAAAGTTCACTAATGTCATGTGATATCATAATATGTCAATTTATATGCACTATCAACTTTAATAATATGTAAAAAATATAAGATTAGAACTAGGCCTACATGTAGAAGTGTACAAATGGGCTAAAAACACATGTTGATCAATAACAAACAGCTAATTGTGTATGCCAAAACAATGGGGAGGACAGAATGAAATAAATTCTACAAACTTGAACATGTTTTTTAAGATTTAAATGCAGCTCGGAATATAACAGGAGAGAGATATCAACTAAAATAGACAGACAGACAAGCAGGCAAACATTCAAGACTGATTGATTGATTGGGGTTTAACCTACATGTATATGACGGTGTGCAGACATGCAAGAATGTTACATCATGACAGAGCACAGTCCCAATACGACATCTGTTCAATAAAACAAATTTGAGCTTGATGCATTGGGTAGTTCTTTTGATATAGCTGGGAATAGGATTGAGGGTGATATCAATTGAAGTACAAACAGACACACAAGCTGATAAATGTCCAAAAATGTTACATGAATAGCATCATGACAGTGCACAGTTACAATACTTATGTCAGCTCTATTCTCATTTGTTTTATTATACCCTATAACTTCTAGCAGTTGGGACAGTCTAATTTTGGGAGTGTCTCCTAGAAATAACATGTCTGACCCCCTGTGGTAAATAGAGGATATTACACAGTGAAGTGTGAATACCATAAATATTGCTCGAGTGAGTGGTGAAAGTGATAACACTCAAGACGCGAAGCGTTGAGTGTGTTATCGCCTGCACCATTCACGAGAGCAATATTATGGTATTCATACTTCACTGTGTAATATTCTTTTTATTATTTATATCGTCGATAAATTCGTTAATCAGCATGCGTTGACACATTTTCAATGATCATTTCAAATCAGATGAGTTCGGACGAGCGTGATGTTGTTCGGACCTTAATGTCAAATTGAATGACGTTATTCCACACTTGACGTCAAATGATGACACATGAGTGTTGCGTCGTGAAATTACATGTACCCATATACAACGTCACAATAAAAACTAACGCATATGACGCAACACAATTCGGAGTGAAAATCCAAAAGTGTTATCGCACTGCAGTGAAATATCACTTTTCTCAGTGAAGCAAATCCTGATCTTTCACACATATATAAATAATAAAGCTTGTTCTGTTTTACTTTATAATAAAACACTATCACCAAATAGATTTAACGGAATGCCGAACCATTTACAGAAATAACCTCAATGCAAATAAACATTAATTATATGTATTCTCCGTGCCAGTGTTAGGGGACAGCATATTACGAGAGTGTACCTTGGGCAAATTCCGTGACATTTTCTATAGATAGGGGTATTAATGTTGTGGTAGGCATACCCGAGGTCTACTCACACTATTCTCAATGCCTTTTATTCAGTCGGAGAAAAAGCTTGATCTCCCATTAAGTCACATATCTATATATCAGCTTTTTCTGTGTTTGATGTCGATGCACTTCCACTAAAGATATAGGACAATTGACCAGTAAATTGGTTTAGGATAGGTTTCACTGCATGGCTTACTCCCGGTTCGCTCCAAAATGGACGTGACCATAAGCAAAGTCCATATTGAACCATCCTAATTGATCATCGATTTCTGTTTAGGTACACTTAATCATTTAGATATATACACAGTCAGTACAGTTTAGTGACATAAAGCAGAAACCGCTACCATAATTGTTTTGTCGATAAACTCGCCCTCGTGTTTTGGGGTGAATAAGCTATATATTCACTACCACATATTTCAAAAGTAAGACGCACTGGCACAGAGAAGTCGATTAATTAAAAACTGACAAATCATCACGTTGAAGATTAACTCTCTTCGATAGGTTTTCAATGGACTATAAACTCGAGGTGTCGTGGGTGAGTTTTACCACGAGAAGGCAGCAACCACATAAATATACGCATCTATTGACAAGACATAAAACTGACTATGCCTAATTACCTATAAAACAGCATCAAAAGGGTAAACATTGTCTCAAGCTGATCTACAATTCAGTAAACTTTAAAATATAGATAATTGAGTAATGTATTATTAAAATTTACAAAGTAAAGTATAGAGTAACCAGCCACTACACGCTTATCTATATTCACACTAGTACATGCATATTAGACCAATTTTCTATAATAAAAAAAGGCATATGATTTACTACCATATAATTATATATACTGGGCCCGGTTGCCTAAAACCAAGATTATCGCTGAGAGCAGATTAAATCCCTTATAGGCCTACAGGATAATAGATAGGCCTTCAACATGGAGTAACGTCAGCTAATTCTTAGTTAGTGACTTAATCTGTTATTAGCGCTTTGTGTATACTAACTAGACCTATATACGGCTACGTAGTAGACTAATAATGATACAGAACTCTGCATCTAAACTAGGGTAAGGTTTTTCTGCATGTAGATGCCAATGTTCCAAGAATCATAGCGGAATTTTGCCGTCAAGCCTTCCTTAATGTATGTATACTACCCATCGCCCTATAATAAGGAATATGGTTTGGGTCTTATAGCTAACCACTTACCCAAGAGCCGTCGCCACAGAAGTAAAACAATATTTAGTATGGCGTAAAACAAAACACAAATAAGAAAAAAAACAAACATACATGGACATTTCAGAGCAATCAGGGGAATCTATGGGACGTAAAATACAATACAATATACTGATTTGACATGCAAGACAACAACATGTGTGTGCCATAATCCTAAATCAACAGAAACACGGACAATTAATGAATACAAAAATGAAACAATGTAGTTCGAAAGATAATGTCTTTTTCATTTGATGAAAAGCATGCTGAAGGCGTGTAACTGTATACTATAATTGCTTTTGGAATTAATGTATATTGGCAATATAACGGCATGCTATTTTTAAGCTGTATGTGTAACCGATACAATAAATGCTATCATTATATCAATAGCATGTGCAGCAATTACGTTGTGTTTTGAAGCCTGGCCATGGGCATTTATAATTGCTAATGCCCTGGAAGGTATTTATACTATTTTCAGTCTTTGAACTATAAAAAATAGTAACTTAAAATCTTATAATATTACAAAGTGTACAATTCCCTACATAAGGTTAAACTTAAATACTGTTTTGTAATTTTGTTTGATTATATAGGACGAAAATCCACTCTTAAAAGTGACACTGTTTCCCCAAAAACTATAGATATGCTGCATTAAAGAAGCTCGAATTTACCAAAGAAGTAACAGTGTTTAGGTTTTGATTTATTCCATCAGAAGTAGTTTAATAAAAAAAAAATTTAAATCTTAAAAATTAAAATTCTGCCAGAATATTTAAATGAGTGAATGTCTACGTTAACAGTGAATGATTTATCGGGGTTCGTACAATACTTTTCTATGTCAACGCTACTGGTTAAGTTAAAGAACGAACACGCGTGCTTCGTTACATTGTGGTAAACGGAATTTGCTGATAAAACCTAATTTTGGTGACCATGTCACTTTAACTCTGACCGATCTTAAACAGGAACGCATGTCATGTAACTGAGATATACTATCTAATTGTACTCAGACGGCTGCACTGCACACTCTGTCTTTGACATGTAGCGGAAATCCCTCTAAGGTCCTACTCAATTAGTCATTTCCGAGAGATTCCAATCCAGAATCATTCCCAATAAACTTCTCTTTTTACTTCTATGATGAGAGATTAGATTTGATTAACAGATCGCTTCTAGCCATCGACATCAGTTTATATCAGGCACACATCAAACGCAATAAAGAAGAGTCGTGAATGAATGGAACTCACTATACACTAATCGATCAATTTATTTCTATTTGTTGATGAGTTACGGAATGATATCAAGATTTCATGTTATATGATTTAAATTAAAGGAGGATTTTAAAAGTAGCTGCCGCATATAATAGCACTTATAAACCTACTCAGCCTATCATGAAACTATATAATTATAACAGTATTTTCCTCTGCCAAGCAACGTGGGGAGTGTAGCAAAGGGAGAATGAAATACATTGTTTAAAAAGAGTGCCTGGTGGGACTTTTGCTAAGCGGCAAATGAAGCCTTGTCTAATGGAGTTAGCATTGACCGAGGAGGATGTTAATTGATGGAGCTACCTTCTCTCCCTCTCATAGCTCTCTCAATCCACAGAATAACGACATTGAGTATTACGTCCTCAGAGAGATCCCAATAACAGCGGTAGGCGGGTCCACCTCGGTGAAGAAGCTAAATTCGCTCTGGCACCGGCAAATTGGGTAAGATGCGAAAAAGCAACCGTGCCTAGTTGAAGCTTGCCACCTGGGAGAGGAGATCGATGGAGAGCACTTAGCGTCGGTCGGAGCCCCAATGCTAGAGCTCCGGGGTTACTTTGTCATGGCTATTGATTTTTCCAGTCAGAACGGGATGTTCTTGGCGGATATTTCCCTCATTTATAGACCTTAGCGCTAAAAGCCGGTGTGTAAAGGCAAAGAATGGAAAGAAATAAACGCGAAACGCAATGGAAGAAAACGAATGAAATGACCTCTTAAATGAGATCTAAGTCTGTTATGACGTTGAATCCCCCAACATATCGAGATCCGGACAACGGAAACAACGCTAAGCTCTGAATAAACTTGCCAGAATGTATCCAAAGCTCTTCCATGTATCTAAGTACTTGTCTATTGAATATAGCCAAATATAACATAAAGCTATTCCTATACAACAACAGGAACAAAGTTACCGTTGATGAATGATCCCAGTTACTTCTCCAGAAACAATGACCGAATGGGTTACATTTAGATCTAAAGACTTGGAGCACTATACTCCTTTATGTAGTAACATGCTTATGCTCTTAATGAACGTTCAGAAATGCTGATCAGTAACTAAGTGTAATACATTCGTGCTAACTTTAACGACATGAGTCACTTTATACGAAGCTTATTGCTAAAGTTGAAGCAACATTAAAAGTAAACATGGTATATAAATTATGGATTAGGCACCAAAAGGAATAAGTTGTATTAAGTTAAATATTTTCCAATTGGCTTCAAATGTATTTTAAGAAACTAACGTATTAATGCTGAGTGACCCTTTGCCGAATTTTGAATATCTATACTTTAAAAAACCGACTGAACAGAAATAACATTTCACCATAAACAAGAGAGGTAACATAACCAGCCAGGAAAAACTCCCCGTTACAGTTATACACGTTACAGGACCAACGGTCGGAAGTTATCCTACATAGGCTGACAATACTGTCGGCGGGACATCCATTACAATGAAGCCACGTCGACCCTTATTCGGAGAGCGCTAATCAAAATCCTTTAATTATTCATACTGACGGCTAATGAAGTTTTCTCGGATCAAACACGAGTGACGTCTTCTGACCTTGTCGATGTCTCTATAACATGGGCTCGTAAAATCAGCCAGATGCAAAAAAATACAATTGAGTCAGTTAGGACGAGTGGTTTGAATTCTAGATGACATTAACTCAGTCACTCAGATAATTACCAGCTCCATGGACTTTTAATCGGAGTTATTAAACGTTAACATGATATGATTGAGAAGGTAATATTTCGCTTAATGTGAAAATCAAATGATCTATGAACAAATCGTTTGCATTTATGACATACGCACTAAAACGGTCTATAAGTGTTAGAATAATCTGATACATATACATAATTTGTTTACAGCTTTTTGATGTAGTTTCTAACGTCGTTTTCAAGCATATGGTATTTCGGGATCGTGTTCGAAACTGCATCTGGACGTCGCAAACATAATAAAAAAGAAGTTGCAATACGTATGTCGTACATTGTTTATTATCATCAATTTCTTAATGCCTTGAACAAGACATAAATACTCTATATAGGAAAGCAACGAATCGCCAAAAATGTTCATTAAAGATAACAACTATTTCGACATTTATTTAAAGTTTTGTTCAAGGGAACATCTTAGTCTCCTATACATGCCCAAATTTTCAAATACGCTTGCAGGACCACATATTCTTTTTATTTTCAATTTATTTAAAAACATGATGGAAATGTAGCTAAACAAACTTGCGCCTATGTTTATAACGTCCCATATCTGTTCTTCAGTACAAGGTCCTGTATGGGGCTTTTTCCACATAGCAGTTTTATTGCTTAAATCAAAATCTTTAAATTGTCCTGACCTATTTACTTTTGTATTTTGACATTTAATATTTAGGATTTGTGTTAATGGTGTCTCTAGGTATATATTCATATTTCATCTTTGACATTTTAGCACGCAGATTTAAACAAAATTACTTTAGTATTTTTACTTAAGCCAGAAATTGCTATGTGGAATCGGTCGCAGATGTCGACGCATTTTAATGAAACACCACTAAATGTCTACATGCCCAATCTATATTCAAATCAAGTGCAATGTCATTTAAAGGGGGGAAAACAAAAATCATCTAGTGAGACGAGTTGATAGGCTGTGAAAAGCAGCTATGAAACCATGTTTCATAACTACTGTTTACAGCCAATCTACTCAAACCAGCCTATCTACTCAAACTGCATTTATCATACTGTTTTTCAATTCAAATAACGGCGATCTATTGTCAGTTGTTTTCTCATCTGTTCATTTGTTTAGATTTTTGCTAGTACATGTACATATAGATTATACAGTACATATTGTTCTGCGCGTGTCAATTAGTTACCATTGAACGAGTCTGTATAGCGTGTTAGTAAGACGGTTGCTGATTAAGCTGGCTGGCACTTAGAGGTGAAGACCCTACTGCCTTAGCATTTGAACACGAGCTTGTCGTTAAACCGTACGTCATTATAAATTAATGTTTCACGACAGTATACAAGGGAACCATTGCGTGGCGGTGTTACATTAAACTATAGTATAAGGCTTGTTAGGGAAGATAACTAGTTAACCTGGTCACCTACTAATTTAGGCACCAGTTTATTAATTTAGTGAGAAAGAACTACATATATGCATGATGTTGAACATAGTAAACGTCGTTCTGTCCTTATCCTGAACGAGGCGAGTTAAATCGAAACCAGAACCGCGTTGTCTCTAATGAAGATGTATTACTTGATGTATAATATCAGAATTACCATTCTGCGCCATTTTATTCCGGATGACAGCTATTTTCATTAGATTGGTAATTCTGTCAAAATGTGTCCATTCTACCATTAAGTGTGTTGCATTCATCGAGTTATGTTATCCTGGCCAACCTCAGATCCAGCAAGATTGAATATGATTGACGATCATGTTAACTTCAGACAATATCATTTAACATGGTTAATACACAGGACTTCCAGTGGATCTGGAATATATATTTATGCAATATTTAAAATAGAGATAGGAACTACTTGTCATCTATTGGACATAAATCAAGTCTGGTCCTTTGTGTAAGGCCATGAATGAGGTATGTTTTTATTAAGCTCATTTTCACCAAAGGCCCATAATATTTCTCCAGTCCATTAAAGAAAGTGGACGCATGGCTAATCGCGCGTTAACTTGATTCCTCTCCCTCCATCCCGATAGCCTGGCTGGACTGCGAATTGTTTGCGGTCTCAAAGTGTCATGTGGCCAACAGATCGCGAACAATACTGACATCAACCAGGAGTCAGCACTTCTACGCCTAATCTAGTTACCTGCTTGCTAGTAAGGTTTCGTGATAGTAATTGACAAATACGTTAACCTTCCGGGTACCAGATGACCAGAATAACACGACCGTCTCACAGGGAAACCTTAATAATGTTACTGTGACTGAGCAATGCCAATAAAGATCCTATGACGGATCCAGTCTGATGACAGATTGCAAAAAAAAAACACAGACATTAAAAGCACATCAACAGAATTCTTGTAAACCCGACATATTTACTGTTATTACATGAACTGTTACCAGTTACTGATTATACAATACAAAAAATGCTCTGTAAAAACAGCAGAGTGCTCTGTTCTATGGCAATTACACAGTACCCTGCTGAAAACAGTGGACTCTGTTCCATTCCACAACAGAATACTCTGTTAAATAATCCCATTATCAACAGAATATAGTGATATTATCAACAGAATATAATTATTCAATTTGTTGTTTTCTTTTTCAACAGAGTACTCTGTCAATTGCCATACAACAGAGTTCAACAGAGTATTTTTTTGAGTGTAGTTAATACCAAAGGCCACATATGTTATTTCTTTATGCCACTGTTAAGCAAGGCCATTTACCATTCATTTGTCCCGATATTTTCAGCGGACTAGAAACCAGCTTAGCCGCTGTCCTAATGCCTTGGATATCAGGTTACACTTTCCAAATCCTGGTATCATTTGCGCTAAAATAATGCCGTAAGCCGTTGAACCCTTTCCTGGTTTCCCCGGAACTTGTAAATATTTATTTCGCTTTGGTTCAAATCAATTCGGCTTATTCAAGTCTGGGATGTAAACAAACTTAGACTAATCTTAACGATAAACATTATCATTTGGGTTTACGGTCAGCAGATTTAACAAAGTATTAGACCTTGAAATTACATGGTAATGAGGCAACTTAATCCCCACAGACAACAGTTGTAACCCGTTACTTTCGTAACTTATAGTCCGTCGTTTGTTTTGGACTTCCTGCAACTTAGACGTCAATGTTTTACGTTTGAAAACTGCGTTGATGTATATGAACGTGTAAGCCCATTACAACAAATAAGCTCGGAAAACCTGTGTCCGATGAGCTTGCAACCGAATTTTAAAATGCATGCTTGTATGATTGTAAAAGAATAATAAAGAGAACACGACACTTCGTTAAACGTGAATCTGATTATCGTTGGCTGATGGTTCCAAGCCGGGCAGTTTATACTGTCCTTTCCACGTTCTTCGATGATAATGAGACTACCTCATAGAAATTAGAGGATATCTCGTACAGCCATGAAGGTAGACCATTGGCACCCTGAGGGCTAAGTTAAGGCGAAATTT
>JAVFBY010315419.1:0-10180 GCA_034781015.1 Tonicella lineata
TCATGGAGGGAAGTATTGCGTCGCAAGTACTTTATTGTAAAAAAAATCACACACAAATTCGTTTCATAAGCACTTTACGGTATGAATACCAATCAAAGCCTTATTATACAGGAGTTTTCGCCAATTCATTTGAATTTTCTAGGCGAATAATTTTAGTCACTTCCAAACTTCCACTTAGTCTACAAATTTGAGGCTTGAATTTACGAAAAGCTTCTAACTTCTACTTCCTTTGAAAAATAAGTCTAACTCATGTTTTTCTATAATGACGCAGAAATTATGCATTATTTTTGGTTCTTTAAAAGCCTCTTTAAAAAGGCTTGAATAACTCCGAGGAAAACACTTTTAAGTGTATTGAAATACTTGGTGATATACAACAGTTTCGTAAGCTTATAGTTTAAATTTTTTTACCAATATAAAAAACTGCCACAAACAACCCACCGTATTTAAACTAGCGCTTTACTCAGCCACCATAGATAACGTTTTTTATATTGTTAAAATTCCTTTTTGAAATAGGCCTTTTCCGTTTAATAAAGGATATTTGTGACGTCATTCCATTGTTAATGTCTACAATATTTTTCAAGTTTCCTACAGACCATGAAACGTGCGTCTTTTTGCGAACATGCTTGTAACCAGACATGTTTGAACACAAATTGATCTTAATATAACTGATCCACAGGTCGATTGTATACTGTCCTCCAGAAAAGATGTGTTAGGTGAGGAGTAGTAAAGTTCAAGCAGAATAGGTCGTAAACGTTATATGTAATAACCCCAGGTTGTGGCCGATGGGGTCAAAAAGCGACCCCGTTGAAGGTATAGATCCTAGCGCAGCTCGTATTATAGCATTTGCTCCGAGCGCACCGCGCGCACGTATGTTAAAGGTATAGCTCTGAGCGCATCACCTATTATAATATTGGCTCCGAGCGCACCGCGCGCACGTATGTTAAAGGTATAGCTCCGAGCGCACGTATGTTAAAGGTATAGCTCCGAGCGTACGTATGTCAAAGGTATAGGTCCGAGCGCACGTATGTTAAAGGTATAGCTCCGAGCGCATCACCTATTATAGTATTGACCCCCAGCGCACCGCGCGCACGTATGGTAAAGGCATAGCTCTGAGCGCACGTATGTTAAAGGTACAGCTCCGAGCGCACGTAAAGGTTTAGCTCCGAGCGCATTACATATTATAGTATTGGCGCCTCACGCACGTATTTTAAAGCTATAGCGCCTCATGCGCAGCGCGCACGAGCGTATTATAGTATATCACCCCCTTCATGAGCGCTCACCCTCTTCACGAGGGCTCACCCCTTTCACCACCTTGGTTGTGGGTATACGCCAGCAATGGGGGCTTTGACATTGACCTTTATGACCTTGATATTAGGAAAAGCTCCGATTTGGACCAATTTCGATATACAGGGCCAACTTGAGATGGTAAATTTTTTGATGACCTTGACCTCCGTGACCTTGAAATTAGAAATTCTCTGATTTGGACCAAATTCGATATACAGAGACAACTTGGGGTACTCAACTTTTTGATCATCTTGAAATTTATCCCAGTGACCTTGAATTTGACCTCCGTGACCTTGAAATTTAGAAAGGTTCCGATTTGGACCAAATTTAATATACAGACAACTTGGGATGCCATGCTTTTTAGCTATCTTGAAATTTACCCAAGTGACCTTGAATTTGACCTCCGTGACCTTGAAATTTAGAAATGCACCGATTTTGACCAAATTCGATATACAGAGACAACTTGGGATGCCAAACTTTTTAGCCATCTCTAAATTTACCCAAGTGACCTTAATAAACTTGATCTCAGTGACCTTGACATTTAGAAATGCTCCGATTTGGACCAAATTCGATATACAGGGACAACGGGTTAGGAAACGTTTTGGCTATCTTGAAATTTACCCAATAGACCTTGAACTTTGCCTCCGTGACCTTGGATTTAAGAAATGCTCCGATTTGGACCAAATTTGATATTCGATATTTTTTCTTATTTAATCTTATTTTTTTCAAAAGAATGACACTGCCATAGATTACTATAGTAAACTATAAATTATGACCCACCTCGTACTATATGACCTTTTTTTTCTCAACACGACGTTAGCCCGGCATGGCGTCACCCAATTTCATCGACCGCTCCATCATATTCAGTAGCACACTATCATCAGCTAGCCACCATGTCCAAGAAAGCCGGAAAGCGGCTTGTGCGCATGCCCAGTCCACTCTGTTCTTCGCCTCGGTGAACTGATCCGTTTATCACGGACTTAGATAGGAAGCTGGAATTTAATCTTGCATAATATTATAAAGATGTTTTAAATTTAATATGTGCAACATACTAACCGGCTATTAAAGAGCGTAACGTATATTCATGCTATCCAGTACTGAAAATGTTGAGACGATTCTACCGTTCAAAAAATCGAACTCAAGCATTCTCCCCTTAAATTATGACCGCAGCTCTTCGGTATGTATCGGTTTCAGCATTGGTAATACGGACTTCGACGTCGTTTTTACTCTCAATAGGACTAACTTTCACATTGCTCACTCATCACACTACTCTGGTTGGCTGACATGACCCACAAATATAACTTCGTCGTTAACACCACCACAGGCCATGGGAAGGATTTTGTAATCTGTCGTAACCGGTTCCAGATAGTTCTTTCGGTGTTATTATTATGTTTGTTTCAGATGTTGTATTGTCTTGTGTATGTCCTGCTTATAGCATCGATGCAATGCAGCTTATTTTAAAGTGTGTCGCCAATCATTTGGGGGACTCGCCCATCAACTCCAATAAAAATATGTAAACAGTGCTGGCGCTGCTTAAACGTTAATGGAGTGTTTTATAATCTACATTATCATGGCTTTTGCAATTTTATACCATAACTCATCTAGTATTATTGAGAGAAACTAATTGAGCCCCTCAGAGCAATAGTGGTCTGTGCCGCTTTGGTCATTTTCAGTAAACGGCTCTCAAAGTTGAAAAGAGCTAGCTAAGTAAATTATAGTCGATAAAGGGTGCATATACATGTAATCTGTTCTAAAGTGACTTAATTAAATCCAATAACTCTAAAAAAAAATTCAAAATGCACTTATACACTTATGCACTTTAAAATGCTCAATTCAGAGCCTCATCTTGATTTGTTTTCTCTGCCGGGGTATATTATGAGCAGGCCAGATAGAGATGATCTAATATATAGGGTTAGATAGGTAGGGCTAGCCATAATTTAAAAAAAAGAACAAAAACAATTTATCCTACAGTGAGCTTGTACTATCGACACTACCGAGTGCCCGGGTATTGAAATATTTATTAGTTATAATATTAATTACATCCATTAGGCTTTAACTCTGTCTTTTGCGGAGACTTTAATTGTCACCATATACTAGCGGGTAGTGATCGCTGCGACTTCAACGATTGAACTGTAAGTAATTCCATTGATTCTAATGGTTTTGTTGTTGATAGGCATTCAGGTAAAATGTCTTGTCTCGAAGTTTTTGCTCATTATAGTTGTTATTACACATTTTCAGTTGATTACTCTACGCCGTGAGGCAGTGCTGGCTACCCAGTATTTGTAAAATATGGTTAAAATGCTCAAATTAACGAAGCAGGCGGTCCCTCCAGGTGGAAAAAAAGCCACAGCTAATTAGCGTGCTTTTAACAATGAATGTTTAAATACTATTAATATTGATATTTTTAATGATGGTGTAGATGTATTTTACGGTAGTATTCCTAACTCGATTAATTCATGCAAGTTTACAACCCATTCTTTGTCCTCTGACAGTACTCGTACAACCATCCCTGTGCCTTGGTGGACAGCTGAGTGCAGTCGAGCAATAAAATATCGTAATCGGGAGCACTGGTCTACCAATTGAATTGTTAGTGTATAAGCAGCTAAAAGCCAGGGAACAACATGCCATTAAATTCACTCAGAAACGGAGCTGGCACGCTTTTTGTTCCGGTATATCAGAATCTTACCCAATGCGCCAGGTACGAAAAAGAGTAAATGCTATGAAGGGCAATAAAAAACGCCTCAGCCCCAACCCTTAAAGCGATGGATACATTTACCTACCGGTCTAAGTGTATTTTAACAAGACGAGTTCAACACTGGTTAGCAAATGAGTCTTATAAACCTCAATGAATTGCCTTACCTCAACGGACATTCGTTAAAGATGTTCACGCAAAATCAATAATTTATTAACAGTACCCAGGC
Organism: Tonicella lineata; assembly: GCA_034781015.1. Lineage (NCBI taxonomy): Eukaryota > Metazoa > Mollusca > Polyplacophora > Chitonida > Mopaliidae > Tonicella > Tonicella lineata. The sequence goes on from JAVFBY010315419.1 coordinate 4,206, forward strand.
CTTGCTTGTTTACCTCTCAAACTGGCGCGTTCACCCTAGAATTGGCATCACCTTTATAGCTCAAGGGATGGGTCTAATTGTATTGAGTGGTCTCCAGCGCTAATAGAATACATCATTTACAAGTTTTTGAACGTTGGCTCGTGCTATGTGTGTTAGCTGTAAAACTGTTTAGCGAGATACATATTCGTGTATATGTATATACGACCGCTTAATTTATGGAATTAGGAAATCGCCTTCATGTCTGCCACCTGAGTCGTATGAAGCTCTGTAGGGAGACTTCTTCACTGTATACATGGCAGTTAAACACCCATATTATTACTCCTATATATGCGAGAATCAAATAAACCACAGCGATTCGTTTTTATAACCGGAATAAAGGGAAACAACTCTCAATATAAACGTGGACACAAAATGCCCGCCCTTTATCTGCCATACCTTTACCAACAGGTTAAGAAACGCCATTATTTTGTTTCTACTATAGAATAATTTAATGGTGTTTCTTAACATATACTGCTATTGAAAATAATTCATTGTCCATAAGCCGTAACGTTAAAGTTTACTTCCACAGCTTTTACTGGGGGTCTTTATCCAGGTATACAAATAATGCCGCCCTCTTAATACCCATGATTCACAATAGAGCACATGATACTGTATAATGGTAAATTGTGGATCAAGATTTATAAGGAAATTGGCAGTATATCGTCGGTTTATCGATCACAACCAGCCTTCTATAAACTTACAAATTGACGATAATCAGCTAAGACTTGATGCTTGGTCCAACATTCACTGGGAGTCATCCACAATGATTGAAACAGATGACAACTTTTTAAACTGCACAATGTATAATTTTACAGACTGTTTTCTTTTCAACTCAGCAAAACAAATCACTTTGTTCTCTGGTACAATTCATGAAACGGACACTCGCTACGGATGTTTAAGTAAAATCAATAATTAATCAACAGTGCACAGCCTTATTTGTTTGCCTTTAAAACTGTCGCATTCACCCTGGAATTGGCATCTCCTATATAGCTCAAGGGGTGGGTCAAATCGTGTTACGTGATCTCCAGCGCTATCAGTAGACTTCACTTACAAGTGTTTAAACGGTGGTGAGCCACCGTTTAAAAACTTGTAAATAAAGTCTACTGTTAAATGGTATGTATGTAAACTGTAAAACAGTTCAGCGAGATACATATTTGCGTACATGTATATGTATGTAGGCTCTGCATGTTGTAATGCCGCTAATGAATATAGAATCAGGACATCGCCTTTTGTCGGCATATTCGTGTCGTATGAAACCCTGGCGGGAGAGTACTAGGATCTACTGGATTATACATTGCAGTTAAACCCTCATTATTGTAGTAACTTCTATAGATTTCAGTATCAAATTAACCTTAGCGATTTGTGTTGTTAACTATAATCAAGGGATGTGTTTATTCCCGTTGAAGCAATTTTACGCAATAATAATGCTTGTAATGATCACCATAAGGCTGCTATATCTAATTATTACAATGATATTGTTCATGCGCTTTCGTCTGCGGGCATTGCTTCTGTTGCTACATGTACTTGTAATGCTGGTAAGGGCCCTATAGTCCCAGGTTGGAATGACCTCCATGCTCATGTTAGGGCTAGCTTTCGTTTAGTAATAAGTTTATTCAGTATAAATGACCATATTTCTGAACCGTAAATCAGTATTGGTAATATGTTAGCGTCAAATAATTTAAAGAAAATTGCATACGGTACATCACCTAATTACCACAAGGTGCGAGTTAACTCATTAAGTGCACGTGTAGCTTCTGATACACAGTTTGAAATCGTCTGTGGAGACAACATGGTAGCTCCCGCCCTGGGCCACTGTCCGAATACATGAATCAAACCAGACGACAATTTAAATATGCGTTGCGTGCTTGTTAGAGAGATGAGGCTAATATACGCGCAGACAAAATGGTGGATGCCTATTCTAATAAATCCTACAATGAATTTTGGAAGGAAGTTTACGAGTGTAACTCTAAACATATGTCTTTACCTTTTCATATCGATAATGTACAAGGTGAAGCTGATATTTGTGAAATGTGAAAACTAAATTTGTTAATACTTTAAATTGTGTTGAATCTGATTCGTTATAAAACTGAGTTCTTAGATATTTTAGCGGGATTCAATTGTTCGGTAGACAATTTTCCTTATATTTCAACCGAGTGTTTGGGTGATTTATTGCATAAAATGAAAATCAAGAAATCTCCAGGGTTCGATGTGTTAAGCTCTAAACACTTGAAATTTGCTGATGAACCTCTGCTTGTACACTTATCAATGTGTTTAAAAGCTAAGTTGTTTTGTATATATCTCCGTAAGACCATATTCTGTTGTGTTTTGTTTGTTTTTATGGACATTTCTGTGTAAAAAAAAGAATTTTTATTATTATTATTAAGCCCTTTTTAGGCCCACATAAATAGGGTGCAGGGATTTTAAAAAGCATTTAAACGTCTTAGAGTCAAGAACTATTAATCAAAGAAATTTGAAATTAACACTGTTTGTTTTAATTATAATGGCAATATTTGTTTGAAACAATAATGGGATTTACTTAAGTGGTTTAAACGTTAGAAATATTAGCCGAGGTAAACATTTTTTTAAGTGCGCGCAAAGGAATCAGAAAATGTGTTGACAAATGAAACTTTTCCGCCTATATAGCGTAATGGTAAGGGTGTTTTTCTGGAACACTGGACAATGCTGGTTCGATCCCCAAACCTTCTGGGTCACAGCGTTCTGCAGTATAATATGTAATAGATAAATAGATAAATGTTCCAAGAGATTTGAATCTATTACGTAACAGTTTGTGTATTATTGCTGTCTTCATATAAACTATCGAAACGTGCAAACGTCTGGGTCACAGCGTCCTTGAAATTTGAATCTATTATGTAGCAGTTTGTTTATAATTGTTGTGTTTATATAGACTATAGATACAAACAAATGCAAACGTGTGGGTCACAGCGTCCGGCACCCAGCAGCTTCAAATGCTTTCTAGACAGGTAAATGTTCCAAGAGATTTGAATGTATTACATATCAATCTGTTGCGCACTACATATCCCACCCACTTTCTTACATTTCTAGCCTTTCATTTTCCTCAGGAGAAATACCTATTTCGTTAAGTATTGGTAAATTACCCCCCATTCACAAATCTAGACTATCTTATTTCATACAAAATTATCGCCCCATTTCAGTTTTACCCAGCCTTAGCAAAATTTCTGAAAAACTAGCAGCCAACCAAATCGCAACTTTTCTCGAAACTAATTATATAATTTGTGCAGACCAACAAGGCTGTCACACAAATCACTCCGCGGTGCATGTAGCCTGTTCTCTTTATGATTAGTTACTGTCAGCAGAGGAAGCAAAACTTTACTCTGCCTTTGCCTTTCTCGACCTTTCCAAGGCATTCGATACAGTTAATTACAATATTTTATTGGACAAGTTATACGAGTACGGATTTCGCTCTATGTCACTTAACTGGTTTCTGAGTTATTTGTCTTATTGGCAGTAATTAGTATCATTGATGCAGTTCACTCCCCTCTCTCTTCTGTGCAATGCGGAGTGCCCCAGGTACCAATTTTAGGGCCCGTTTTATTTATCGCTTATATAAACGATATAATTCATTCCTCTGGTTTGCTGAAATTTACACTTTTTGTCGACGACACTTGTGTCTCAATATCTTCTTCAAACAGTTCTGAATCTATCGCCAAACTGACATCAGAGTTATTAAAATGTGCTGAATGGCTGTCAGCGAACAGATTATCTTTGAATCTGCACAAAACAAATTTAATAATTGTATGCCCTAACAAGAAGCCATCTCGCGTCACGTCGGTCCTCTTTAGATACTCAGGGTTATTAGTTGTGAATGGAATCAAATTTTGGGGAATTATATTCAGCTACAAGCTGACATGGATGTCCCATATAAACACAATCTGTAAAAAGATCTCTCAAAATATAGGACTCCTTTAACATATCTACACTCTTCTAAACAAAAATACATTAACTATTCTATATAATTCACTTATCTTCCCTTATCTTAATTATGACAATACATTTTGGGTTGGTACTTATACAACTCATCTAAAACCGCTTCTTCTCCATCAAAAACGTGCAGTCCGTATTGTATCTCTCTCTATTCGCATTGCAAATACTGATCCCCTTTTAAAAGCGTTAAATTAGACAAGCTCCATCTCTACTCCTGTCTTTTACTGACCCATACATTCATGTACCACCCCGATCTGCTACCTCATTTCTTCCAACAATTCTTTACCACTCAAGCATCTATTCAATATTATTCAACTCGTATTTTAAACCTTAACTTATACAGGCCATTCACCTTGTCTAACAACTCATCACGCTTCATTAAAATATCTGGCCCTAATGAATGGAACAGACTGCCACTTGAGGTAAAAGTCTATAACTAATTTCAAGTCTAAATTAATGTATTATTTTTTTATATAATCATCCTTATCATACTGGTGTATAACTAGAACTAAAAATTTTTTCTGATTTTAACTTAATAACTCGTCTTTCATCTACAAATGCTATATATTTTATCTAGTTATTTTACAATGTTCTGGGTAGAACAAGTATTTTAGACTTTATTCCGGCCGAATTATATGTACACTTATCTGATTATCAATGCACTGTATGTAACATTCGTATTTGGTGAATAAATAACTCATGACTCATAACTTATTGTTATATTTTTTATAAACTATAGATACAAAGCACTGCATACCTCTGGGTCACAGCGTTCTGCAATCAGCAACTTCAAATGCTGCACAGACTTGTAAATATTCCAAGAGATTTGCATGTATTACATAACAATTTATTTAGTTTTGCTATGTTTATATAAATTATAGATAAAAAAAACTCCAAGAAAAAAAAATTGTTATATAAACTATAGATATAAAAAAATACAAACGTCTGGGTCACAGCTTCGTGCTGTTTGCAGCTTCAAATGATAGGTGTGTGTGGGTGGGTGTTAGAGGGGGTGGAGGGTGTTGGGGGGGGGGGGGATCGGTGGCTTACCGTAACTCGAGGAGGGAGTTTTATATCTTGGGTGTTGGAATTATTAAAGTTACATGATTTAATCAGAAAATGTATCACTCATAACGGAGCGGATTTGATCCAATACACTATTAATGTCATAAAACCCACATTCATTTCCAGATGTGCTTGCCGAGGTATACAAGAATGAATAGCCATTCTCATAATTGTTTTACCCTACTTGAGCGCAAATCTTCTCTCGTCTTATAATATGTAGGCCATTGAAACTGATAATCGAATTCCGAATATCCAATCACATACTGGCATTGGGTATTCGAATCCCAAATGTCCAATCGCAATATGGTGTTGGGAATCGGAATTCAGTCCGATATTCGTGATTCCAATCAATTATTTCTAATACCGTACCAAGTGCTAATTTCAGCAGACTGTTTGAGGATCTGCATACATATTTGTCGGAATCATGCCTATTTATTTATCAGAACTCTGGGCATTTACATTATTGTTATATAAGTTACCTTGTCGACTCACTGTATCAAAATTATTAAAATACAAATAAATAATTGGATTGAATGATTGGGTGGTAACCCCAGTGAGAATACGCCATACTCCGCAAGGTGTTTTGTTTTGCCCATGCAATCATTTTGCAATTCCTTAACAAACATTTGTTCCTACGACAATTGCACTGAGAATATTGATCCGGTGACAATTGTGCCGATGACATATTATCGTCCTTGCAAATTTCGACCAGCTATTTTTAGCACACCCCTGCCTCTTCTTTCCCAATAACTTTGTGTAATTTATATATGTATTTTTATAAATGCAGAGAACGAAAATGTGACATGCCTCCATGTATAAACATTTGTATTACTTTGGTGGTTGCTATGATAATGGTGGAGGTGGCTGTGGCGGTATAGCTGTTGGTTTTAAATAGCATAGCGTTGGTT
>JAVFBY010315530.1:1246-16895 GCA_034781015.1 Tonicella lineata
TCCAAACACATGTTGTATCACTGCTGAAGTGACACAAGTTTATATTAATTTCATAAACCGGTTTCCACAAAATTCTCCATGAATTACAAGAAAAAAATTAGATTCAATCATGTCTGGAATTTGTGTGTTCATTGCTGTACATCTCATAAGGATTAAGGTATGAGGGAAAACCAGGATGGGCTAGTACAGGTACACTCTGTCAATGTCAGGTGCTTTGTCTTGGTCTATGATACAACCTTCACATTAACGATGATTTAATTAAAGGTAATTTAATTTATTTCGTTCACACCTGTGTAGAATTTGCTGAGCGGACGGTTTGACTGCATACCTGTCGGTATTCACTCCACTTATATAATGTTAAGGTGGCCAGAATTCAACAGCGTGATGTCATGTGATTACTCATAGCCTGGCTAACGTAGACATACAGAGAATAAACCAATCAGTATGCCACGACCTCTTGCCCTATCAACTTCACCCCGGTTCAAATCTCTAATGCGACTGCAACGAGTTTCCTAAAGCGCCCCCTACCTTCCTGTTTAGAAGGGACACAGCAGCCAAAAACTTAAAGCCAGGCCTGTGAGGGTATGGAGAAACATTAAAATCAGGAGTATATTGTAATTCAGTGATCTTGTTAATTTGTAAAATTCACTTGCCTTTCAAATCAAAATTGCGTTGCACAGACAAACCAACTACTTGGTATCTTTAAGATATTGTACATGAACTTTCAGGACATTAAGAAGGCTGTGTTTGAGAAGAAGCTTGTAAAATACATCTTTTTATAGAATTATTCTAAAACATTTCATGAGGGCTTCAGATGTTTTCATGAATAAATAATTGAATGTAACCTTAGATTTCACACTTACTGTTTGTAGAGAAGAATAAAACACAATGTTTCAAAGAGTTTAAAAATAATCCCTATGCCACATTTTACATACCGGTAGTGTAAAAGCTTTGGTCTTTTGATAAAACATAAGTCAAGTGAAACATGAAAAGGTTGAATCGAGTCCTGTATAAGTTACATGCACATTAGCAGGATGCCATCTATCTCAAGAGTCTTTCTAGGAAATGATTAAAGAAGCCTTTCAAAAGCTGTCCCCGGTGGATTTAAACAGAAACCACAAACTCGTTACTTACATTAGCATGTAACTCAAGTGTCTTGATGGTAAGAAACATGTCAAAGGGTTAGGCTAAAGAATTGTTTAAAAGGCCATCTCATTTTGACTTCTATTGAAAGAAGAGTCTTGTAAATTACAGAGGCATCAGTATTGATCTTAACTCTACAATTGGTTAGTTGGTTAATCATTCCAAAGGCTCCTCGGGTTAGTTTAAACACAAACTACAGTCGTGTTAGTGACATTAAAATTTATCTCAAGTGTCCCTCATGGAAAATGGTTAAAGAAACATGTCAAAGGCTGTCTGATTTTGACTAATTAGAGCCTTGCAAATTATAGTTGCATTAGCATTTATTTTAATTCTCAAATGTCTTTTACTGGCTCAAAAATTGTTACAAGTACATGTTACGTTTCAAAGGCTGGTTTATATAAAAACTACACTAACAGTCTTGTAAATTACAGGTGCATCAACACTAATCTCAATTCTCAAGTATCTTACTTGGGAATCGTTAAAGAAGCCTTTCAGAAGCTACATGTATCTTGGTTTGGTTTTAACAGAAACTACAGAAGCTTTAATAAGTAGAGTTATCTTGGTAGTTCAAGTGGCAATTACAATTCTGTCAGAGGATGCTTTCTTCACTCTAGACTCCTGTTTACTTCCTTATGTCAACACAGGGCTGTACCTAACAGCTTCTTTCTTCTAGAACCCAGCAAACTGAACCATACCCTCATAGACATATTGCCAGCCATCAGTTATCACTCACATGCAATGTTATCTATCAACACTTTATTTTTTAATTAGGACCTCCCCTAAACAAAACTGGAACAGGCTGATGAAAAGTGTCAAAGTAAAGGGCTGTGTGGTTTGGTGAGTAGGGAGCATCAACAAGGGTTAGTTCAGGATAAACTGACAGACTAACCAGCTGCTTGCTCATTGTGGTGAAGCTCCTAAAGAGGCTGGCAAATCTACATGGTTATGATCCCCTCAGATTACTGGCTCTAGTCTCCTGGCAGCTTCACTACTATATACATGTATACAGCTTGAAGTGCAGCGTTTTTCCCAAGCCTTCAGTTTTGTAAATAAAATATTTAAGCATTGGACACCTTGCCAAAGGTCCTTTTACCTTTTCAACTAGCTTATAAATCAGTCCTGACGCATTTGTTGTTTCTTTTTCTACATTAAAAAGTTTTCCTTAAGAATACAAATGGATGTATGTTATGAAAAGCTAAATTAAGGTTTTAGAAATACATATAATATTTCAGGTCTACTCTAAGCCTTTATGAAAAAACCTCTACTATTCCAATAAATAATTTTGTTGTTTAAAAAGTGACCCAATATCAAAGCACGTTCTCAGTTCAGATTCTAGTTAAGCAAGTTATGCAGGTGGAGTCCAGTTGGCGAATGGAAGTTTGGAACCCATAAATGTAAGTGTCTGGAGCCAATTCCAAAAAGTCATTTGGACTTAAATTCTAAATTCAATTTTTGGGAAATCTGTGTTGAAAATGTCATGCGGATATGGTATAAATATATCCGCAAAATAAATCTAAAAAATTAAATGTCAAAATTCAAAAACTTTTTTGACTGGAATACAAGACTGTTTTGTGGAATCGGCCCCTGGTGCCTGTGAAATCTACCTGTAGCCGACACAGATGAAAGGTACCAGGTAGACACTAAATAACTCCAACAGTTTCTACTATGTTAGTTTATGACAGGTATTGTGTTAAATGTGTATTCTATAGACATTCTGCTTCAAGGAACTCTTATCTGAGTCTAAATCACCCCTGTATGAGCCCCGGGTGCCTCTCAATGGGCACTCTTTGAGATTTACAATACTAGAAACACACTAGCCCAATGACCATTTAAATAAACATGTCTACTGGATAGGGTCATAAACTTATCTTAATAGGCCATAATCTGTGTGCAATGAAGTTAGGGGACAGTTTAAACGACTCTAGTTTACTGCCCAACAACAACATTACCCCACTAATGTTTGTTATATATAATAGCAGCTGCTTTGCCTAACAAAGGCCATAAAAACTGCAGTCATTGTTATTGTGGATGGGCAGCCCATAAAACTAAGGGCACAAGCAATATGGAGACTTCAAAGTTAAGTGAAATGCCGCGTACAGAAGGAGTTTAAGCTTGTCTCTTATTGTTACCTTTTAAGTATCTTGTCTGTTATTGTTACATGTAAGTTTTAGTAATAAAAACACTAGTTTGAGAGATTTTCCGAATTAGGTATTTTATGTCATCTTTTCCATTCCATACCTGAAAAAAATGCAACCATACAACCCTAGTTTGTGAGTAATCTAATATTCTAGGGTAGAAACATTGAAAATTGGCCTTATGCAGAAATTAAGAGAGACATTTTTTAATCTGCAAATTTATGTTTGTCATAATTTTAACATTTCCTCCCAGTGGTGTCCTCTCAACCACATAACACACAAACATATGTACACGAGGTGCTAATTTGTACAATGAACAACAGCTTTGTTTTATAAGGAAATATTAATGCAGAAGTAGAGTGAATCAAAAAGATAACCACAGAAATAACAGAAGAACTGAGAATGTATATATATCTCAAAGCAACTATTCCTCTATATGCCTGTTGTTTAATGGTGAAGTCGGAGGTCCCTTCACCTGTATACATGTCCTACATGATCCTTATTAGACAGTTTAACCTGCAGCAGTCTACCCAGGGGGAAAAATGGCATATGTCTCTGCCTGCTTTATTACTTGGAATGTTTTGTGACAACATTGTGTTTTACTTGTTCTGATGGTAGCCACTTATTTTTCAGTGGTAGCCTCTTCACCTAAAAGATTTATAAGAAAACCCCTGCAAGATGCCTTTGAAATCCTAGCTTTTAGGCCCACAGGAAGTCAAGTGGAAACCTTGCTAAGACTTACTCTCGCAATATCTGAAGTCAGATTTTAATTGATCCTGATTGGTCTACATGTAGTTATGGTATTGATCGTATGCACCCTATCAAAGTGAGAGTCACCTAAGCAAATCACAGCTTACTTAGCTAGAGTCTGTATAAACTTGTTATCATATTAAAGATAAAACAGAAGCAATACATACATAATATATCTTTACATGGAAGAAAAAAAGACGATAATATATTCTGAATAAAAACCCCTATTCTGAACAAAAGCGAGCAACTTGATCTGATCCAGATCCGTATCTTTGACAAATTATTCTCATTAATTGTTTTCCGAACAAAAAGAAAAAAACATCTGCTTTATCACATACAAAAATTTAATAAGATAAAAGAATGGCCGCTTAAAACAATTTACTGGCAGATGCGTGTTTTGTGGTTGGAGAATATATATTTACAACAAGTATAAAAGGTTGGCATATGTTATAACACTAGAGCTTTTTTCTATATGCACCTTATCCAATTTTAGAGCCTGTAGAGTTGAATGCAGTCTAACATTATTTACAGTGACATACGCAACAGGGAGTCGATGTGACATCTCGTAATGGCTTCATGTATATGTACTGCTCCGTCAAATGACTTCACTAACTTTCTCATTTGTCAAGGATCACTTAGCATGTACTCTGTTTAAACAAGGAAATTATGTTTTCATTTGTATAGATTCAAAATAATTGTATCTGATATATCATGTACTATCCCTACTTAACATAATAAATTCAATCTGTTTATTACAAAAGATAGAGACAAGCAATCCTGCAAAGAAATTAGGTTTTTATTTATTTAGATTAAAAAAAACTGCTTACAGTATAAATACAAGTATTTAATAAATTATCAAGGAAGGACACGATCGTCTGTTTTATACACAACATATACGCCTTTTTTAACAGAGTATTTTTAATTAACATTGTTACGTCATTTCTATTACATTTCTCTCAATTATAGTGAAATTGGTTCTGCCCAGTGCACATACATTTTACTCACACTCAAATTATTTTTACCTTTTTAAAACCAATATTTTGTTTACAGTTTACGCTACAGTGGCTGCCGGGGATTTTTTCTTCTTGCTAATTTATTATAGGATATCTTTCAGTTTTGTATCTACATGTATAGGTAGGTTAGGAGCATAGCCTTCTTTCTTTTGTCTATTGTTCTGCTTGGAGAAGATCAGAAGTTGTATTAAAGCCGGCCACTTTACCACCAGGAGTAGATCTCTATGAACAACAACAACCCTGGCAGTAAGATACATTGTTAGAAAGCTGACTAGTTCAATATTGACACTAGATTTCTCAGACAAGACAACAGTTTTGAGCAGTCCTCAGTAAGGCCGAGCCTTGGCTATACAGCCTCAATGATATTTACTTGGAAGGTTCTATATTTACCATGGTCAAATATCTCAGCTTGGCCATGGCTGGGGACAATGAGAGAAGTTGAAAAGATACGGTGGTCCTATAGAGACTAGATTGTGAATAGTGACAGGCAATGTGCTGCCAATAGGCCCCTGTATTACCTATGTCAGTACACTTACATCGTCCCTCTTAGCAAACTAACTCACCAGCCTATACTAAATAGCCAGAGTCAACACTCCACCCGCAGAGACTTCACCAGTAACCTAAAGGGCTAAAAAAGGGCTACATTGTACACGTACCTTCTGTATAAAGGCCACCAGTAAATAAGTTACCTTCATGTAACTGATTAAAGGTAACAGAAAAAATCAGGACAATTACATGTAACATTCAAATGTTTAACTTTTCTAAGAGAGTGATGTCACAAAAAAACCTGAAAACTTCCTATTAAAAAAAATGAAGAAAACAACTTGAAGTCAGTTTTGTGAGTACACAGAAACCAAAAAAGTAAAATTGTGTTTTACCAGAACGAACAATAAAACCTGAATAGAGAAGAAAAAAAAAATCAAACCTGGGTTAAGTCATGTAGGGAGCTTATCTAACATTTGTTTGAACACAAAATCCAAACTAATGACATTATTTGTTAACCTTTCACACTACCAAAACAAAATAGTTTGATCTGCTTGAATTGCCTGGTAGATGGGAAAATGAAGTCTACCAATAGCTGGAGATGAAAGAATCTCAGTATTGCAGGTGTAACCAAATCTAAACACACGATAAATACACACTGGATAGTTCCAGGGTAAATTGTATTTATAGGAGATAATGAGGTACATTGTAACATTCACTATATGGACTGGACAGGTAAATTCCATGAATGTTACCCAAATTACAGGTGTGTCAAAGAATTACAGTATTCACAATATAAAGTTCCAGACTTGTATTAAACTGAGCGACAATGTCACAGAATAAAACCTATTTATTGAAACTGATGATACGTCGCGTCATCTAATGTTACCATATTAAACTAGAAGATAAATGTCGTAAATAAACAGAATATATCAATTTCCACTGATGATACACATTAAAGGCTACTGATTCACAAATACAGCATCATTAGACGATATAAAGTTTCGGACTCGACCTGTTCTTTGTGGATAACCCCCAATAAAGGTATAATGAGCTGGTTTAGGCCATCAAAGTATGACAGTGCACAATATAAAGCAGATGTATGATAAACCAACTCAAGTGAAAGAGATACAAAAACCCAAAAATTGAAGAAAAAAATAATAATATGTTTTATAAACAGCCAGGGTGTGAGTTAAATGCTATAAAGGACAAGGCAGGATTTTAGTGTCAAGAAAGTGTATGTCTCATATACGTATATTTTAGTTGAAGCATTTTACAAATTTTATTTCGAAGTTTAATATCATTAAGTCATCATATCTTCTAATTTTACAAACATTTATATCTATGTTGGGTGAAAAAAATTACCAACCATATAAATAACAATAAACATATATATGATGTTGCATCTCTGGGAACATTGAACCTGAATATTCTCTTTTGATCCGTCTTGTCAGGCAGGCAACACTGTATTTTACATGTGTGTAAGAAATCAGGTTTCCACGTATGACCAAGTAGTAATATAATAATGTACATGTAACAAACATATTCATTATCAACTGACCGCTTTTTAGTGGATTACATTGTCCCTCAGTGTTAAAATAAATTAGTGTAGTAATATGAATGCCATATTGACCAGGTTGCCATGAATCAAAACAATGTTTGTTAATTAGAAAATAGGCAACATTCTCTCACGCAAGGCTCTTTGTTAACAAGGCCATAAGTTAGTAGGTCTGACTAGGTCACTAAGACAACAAGCTCATTCAGTTAATAACTTACAAGATTCAAGGATCTAATCAAACAAACGGGTGTGTTTTGTAATCATGTCTTCACAATAAAAATGAGATTTTTTTTTTCAAAAACAAAATCATGCTGAACTGACATGTGGACACCTTAGAAATCAAAGAGAATAGAAATTGTGTTGGAACAATCCAAATAGAAACAATTAAATTGAGATTGAGTTCTACAGGCATTAATATTATGCAAATGACTAACTAATAAACAGATGGCACTATTAAAGGAATAAACCACATGTGGCAAAAAAAACACTGCAATGTATTGGTTTGAAAATTTTACAACTAAACAGAAAAAAGAAAATCAATGTCCAGGTGTACCAGAATATTGGTTTTCAAATTCTAAAAAAAAAAAAAAGAATCATTAGGCTGGTCTATTCAGGTGTTTAAGATAATACAAGTAGAATTGATTGTCAGTCTGGAGAGATTTCAAACTATTTGAAGGATGGCTGAGACAGTCTTGTCGATCTGTGGAATTCTTGACATAATAACAATGCTGGAAATAACTGACACATCTCTCGGAGCACATCAAAACTGTGGAGTTTGGCGAAGACAAGTTTTAGTCTAACAGGTACACACAAACTCCTGTGTGATTTAACCCTGTGTGGTGGTGAAAAGGGACTGGGCATGACTCTCCTGGGCGCGATTGACCTTTCCCAGGTAGGGCAAGATCTCTCGCATAAAGGTGAGAAATCTTGTGAGGTAAGAGAGGCGCTTAAATCTACTGACATTTTACACTTTAACACCGCGACATTCCCTTGGATTTATATACCGTCAGATAGGTCAAGTTGTCTTATAGAATGACAACATTCAGCTCATCAAAACAACACCAGGCTGAATAGATTTTTTTTCTTCTTTAGAAAACAAAAAGGTTATCTTTTTGACAAAATTCATATTCAAAAGTTAAAAAACATCCCTTTAGGATTTATATTCAGATAGGTAAAGATATTTTACATGTCATGATGACAAAATTCAGCTCATCAAACCAACACCGACTGCACAGATGACGAGAGATTCATATTTTTTTTCCAGCATTAAAATTTAAAAAGTTTTTAGGAAGGAAAACGTTCCCATGCCAAATATCCTTCCACAGCTAATTTGTTTGTCAAAATGAAAAGGAAATTAGAATACAAGCTGATGGCTTGAGTTTTTAAGACGACACATAGAAAGTCTCAGTTAGTGGTTAAAGGAGGTTGTGATGTAAATCCCAGCATGCAACTCAGGAGTAAACTTAACACATTCAGGCCATGGAGGAATTTTGCGTTTAATTCTCTCGGAGTCGTCAAAAAGGCGACTAAAGACGGGAATTGTCCAGGAGTCATGGTTGTTTGTTTGCTGTCAATATTGGATAGAGAGCAGAAGGAATCTGTGAAGCTAAGCATCTCTTACTTCTACACTTTCCTCGTCTCTCATTGCCGCACAGGAGGGTGGGTTTTAAAAAGAGTCACATTCTTGTCTTTAACCATGGCAAGATTGATTGATTGATTGATTGATTGATTGATTGATTGGGGTTTAACGCAGTGCTCAGGGGTATTTAAGTTAACCTTAATGACAGCGTGCCAGCCCAATGGGTGGAGGAAACCACCGTCCCTGCCCCTGGCAACATAAAAGACGAGACAGAAAAAGGTGGAAAAAAGGACACCACAAAAAAAAATCTACTTCCTGATGCCCCTTAACTCCGGGAGCACCAACAAGGGCATCTGGCTCCCACCCGACCACCATGGCAAAAAGAATCCTGGATGTGAGGTCCAGCCATGATGGACTGATGATATGGCATTATTCATAATGAGAGGTAATTCAATTGGCGATCGCCCATGGCAATCGTGACAAATTGGATATACCTCATCACCACTGGCTCCAGCAGTATGATACAGTTCATATGTATCAGTTGTAGATATAGTTCTGAAGAGTATAAGTATGTATGTACAGTGATTTATATAATCATATTAGAAAAGCAAGTATTTCGAATACAAGCTGTGAATTTGATACGTAACATTACTTCTGTTTTCAAAGAAAAGTAAAAAAAAAGTTGGATCAGTTAATATTGTCCCAAATTGATTGGTACATGTATAGTGTATACATGTAATCATTAATCAATGGCCCTTACATGTATGTAATTAGCAATACATGTACAAATGTATGCTCTTTATTGATGAGCTTCGATTATTCCCCAAAATTGAACTCCATTTAAACAGTCTAAAAAACTGAAGTCCGTCCAAGCTGATAAATGAAAAGTAGGAATTTGAGAAATTTATATGCAAAATAGTGAAAAAATGAATGCATGTTTAATAAATCAAATAAATAAAATTGTTATGTTACCTATATACTAATACTGAGTGATGTACCATTATTATGTAGGATCATGGATTATTTAGAATATTAAGCTACCCAAACTACATGTATTCATGGATGTCTATAGTCGTTGTATGAATAAATTAGATTTTGCTGTATGTTCTATAAACAGGGTTTGCAGACTTTAGAGCTTTCAAATTTCCCAGTCTTTTTTTAAGGTCTTTTCAAGGTAATAATTTCAGTTTTCAAGGTACCTTCACAGTGGTCGTTACTTTGAAAAACACCTGTATGTTTGGGTCTTTGGAAGAGGGATAAATTTTCCAACATGTAATCATGTTACTGTAAAAAGTTGTACTGCCTGAAATCGTAAAGTAGGAACGCTTGAAATTTTTGTTGCTACGGGATATCATGGCAATTGCCACACCGACCAAAACGATTCCAAAAGTTGTAATTTGGCCACCACTTAAAATTCTGACAGCCTAATTCTCTGATTTTCAGGGTATTGTACGAACCATGTATAAATAGCTTTCTCCCCTAGATAATTAATAATACAAGTTTATTTAAAATTGCACGTCAAAATAATTGTTTTCATTTCCTTTCGTTTCTGACATAATTAATGATACCAGTTGAAAAACACCTGTAACATTATAATTATGGCACAAAAAGACAGTAGAAATATAGATGTAAAGATAAGAAAAGTTAAAAATAAACAAACTTATTAAATTTGTATTCTTGGGGGGTGGCATTATCATCATCACATGGCTGTATGCCAACGGGTCCACAATACAAATGCGTTGAATGTAACTTTGTTGATTAAAAAATATTAAAATTTTAATTCATAAGATACGGACCCCTCCGGCATGAATTTTAAATGAGCTATGTTATAGGCCTCCATTAGCATGACATAACACACATAAACTCTTGCTGCTTTATTAGCTTTATAAAGTTATACGAATATTAAGAGTAGGCTACAATTGACGTGAAATCAGCATTACTTAATTGTATATTAAATGTAGAGGGATAGAGAAAGACGAGATAAGATTAAACAAATTAGAAAAAATATTCAAGTTATAGCTTGTGTATCTGAAATATGAAGCAAAAAAAAGAGAAAAATAAGGCTGTAGCGGAAATAAAGCCAGAGAGGCAGCAAACATCGAGATAAAACTATGATTAAATCAATGAATATGATAGCCTAGAAAAAGTTTATACTGTTTATCAAGCCATCTTTGGGTGCATGGGGTACGTGAGTTAAATCCCTAACATTACTTCCCATATTAACAGGTTATTATTAAGCTTAAAGCTCAGCCTCATCAATCATGAAATAGTTTTTTAATACAAGTTTCATATTAATGTTAAAACATTCCTAATAATATACATGTACATGTATACGCCTACTGAAAATGAGTAGGTTTTAAGACTTAGCTTTGCTTGTACAAGTCAAATTTGTACAAGACAAGTCTTCTTCATTAGATTGCAATCTATCTTTTCAACTGAGGATTGTTATATGTGTAGGCTACAGGCTTCAGCAGTGTGTGTAATGGACTCAACCAATGATATCCTGTCTATTGAATAACCCCGTTTTGTAACCATTAAAGTACTATCTTATCTACATGTATACATGTAGCTTTTCAACGCAGACTAGAACTTTGGGATAAATAGGCGCCTTCCCAAGCTTTCAGATTCTTGCACTCCTTCCTAAAAAAGGAAGCAATTTTTATGGAAAAGCATTTTCCTTGGAAAAACGTGTGAATGTCCAGTACACCAAAAAATTAACCTAATGATGACTTCACCATCAGTGCTAAGAAAAACTTTACTGTGGTCTGGGCGACTTCACTGTGTGTTCAGTATAACTTGAACATAAATTTGTATATTTAATACAGCACCACAAAATAACCCTTTATTTCTAATAAGAGTGACTGATTGTGTTTACAGGGTGACTTCACTGTGTGCTCAAATCATTAGGTTAATTTTTTGGTGTACTGTATACATTGCAGTTTGTCAAAATATAATAAATAGAATGACAAATTCCATTACAATTGATAGCAGGCCTAAAGATTAAAATAATGACATTGCTCTATTCTTGTTATACATCATCATGTAGGTCGAGTGTATTCATAAAGCTGTAATTCGCCGTATGACGACCTAATAATTTATGACAATTACAGAATATCACTACCGGTACATAAAATAAGGCTACTTAATGACCAAGCCTGTTTTATACCAGTGACAGTTTAAATCAACTGGAATAATCCAAGACAAAAATATGACAAACTGAAGTCCTACATATATTCAGTGTAAAGCTGGTCTGTTTGGATAGCCCCAGCTTTGATAGAGTCTGTTAAGAAATGCACCTGAGGGAGGGGAGTTAATTAACATATTCAACTGCAGGACTTTTGACCTGTGTTTTCTTTAGCTGCCATCTGTACACTGGGGGGAAAAGCGTTGTTGTTGTAACCTCAGTAAGGGTTTGACAGTTTTGGTCATTAAATTAAACACAATACCCCCAGGGTATGAAAGGGGGTTGAGACACGGACAGAAACCCCTCAGGGGACATGGTGCCTATTTTCATTATAGGGTTACTTTGTTTGGGAGGGAAAGTTAGAGGTTCATGTAACTCAAGAAAAGAAAGTTTGGATGGACCACACCACTGAGTGGAAACAAAACTAGACAAGAACCAGCCCCTGGGGCACTAGGGTGACCAGGGGAAGGATTATCAAATTAGTACAATAGTTTGATTGACAGGTATTTGGAAGGGAAAGATCCTGATAAAGGCATTTTAACAGGTGTATCACCGGCCAACTAATTTTTTATTTCAGAAAGAAGTCAACCAGCACTATCAGAATAGCATCAGAACTGAACACAATCAAAACACACTCAACCAGATAAAGTCGGAATTAATTCCAAAAATATTGACAGACTTGAAATTTAATAGCCAAATATTGACTATGAAGACTCAACAGGCCCTGATATCTTTATTGACCGATTGAGAATTAGTACATGTATGTAGACCTATACATTAGAAAGTATCCAAGCATACTAGTATACTATATTGGAACCGAGCTGTAAATGTCTAATTACGGGTGTTTCTGGACGGAGTTATGACGTTACAACTTCAGAATGGTGTCCCTGTAACATGTATGTGAAATTACGTCACTTTAAACCCCATCTTATATGGCTTTATTAACTGTTATTTCTTACCCTGTAATATTTAACAGTGTGCATACTGCCCATGTTAAAAATCACGACTTGACCCCTTTGTCGTAAAGTGACGGCATTTCATAAAGTGGTGTCACTCTGATGTTGCGGCATCTTAAGTCACGTATTACTACCTTTCTAGCGTACAATTATTTTAAGTGACGGAGAAAGGTATTAAACAAACCAATCATTTTTATTTATTTTATCAAGTATAAAGTATGCATACAAAAAAAATGCTGAAAATTGAAGATTGACAGGTATGTAAGAAAATTGAAAGTAACAATCTGTTACAGATAATGACTGAACATTGCATTTTACAGCATGTACATGTAGATTTACTAAACACATGGAACATGTGGGTAAGTTCACCTGAACCAAAAATGACCCCAAAAAATTATGAATAAATTTTACATGTATGTTCTTGAAAAGTGTATGTCAGCAGCTAATATGTTTTATCTAAAATACTTTTTACTTCTTCACAAATTCAACATTTTATCGGATTTTACATCAACCATATGGTGCATTTTATCAGTACACGGCATTCAAAATGCGGGTGTTGACCGTACGGTGTACTTAATCAGTATTTTTCACCGCCCTGGGGGATATTTCTCATAAAAACAACAGAAGGGCTGATACATGTAGCCTACAGTGTATGAAACTGTGTACAGTTATAATACTAGTTAATAACTGCAGGTACAGTAACATGTGTCATACATTCAGTTTTAAGTGCAAAACTATAGGTTTAACTTTTAATCAATTCATAAACTAGTTCTTTATATCATAATGAAAGACTCCTTGACTTCATGTCCAGCTTTGTCCAAGAATGTTTCTTTGATTGGTGTTTAATGATGTACATGTAGGCCTACTCAATAGGATACGGGTAGACGCACCTTGTGACTTCCTTGTAATCCAGCACAAACCTTACCCACTAGGAGGCTTGAACTCGTGTGATATATCGAAGGAGGATCAGCAGTCAAATGCCCTAACCACTGAGCCACTAGATGGTTTTTCCAAGATTGTCACCAAAATAAGACATAACGATTAAAGCACGACACCAAAATGTCTCTCCGACAAATCGGTTATTAGCTCATTTACTTCTGAGACAAATCAAGTGGCTCCAAATTAAACATTTATTTTAAATCATTCCAAATTGTAAAAAAAATATACATATATTGGACAGAAATATAGATGTGTATGTTTGTTTGTTTGATTGGTGTTTAACGTCGTACTCAGGGGTATTTCACCTATAATATGACGACGGATTCTCCACTTCTCAGGCAATCCTACTTAATATGGTGGATTGGCGGAAAACTGGGAAGGAAACCATGGAAAAACCACCCCGGTCCCCGCTATAGCTGAAGTCACCTATGTGACTCCCTCTGTACCTAAGCGGCCCCATAACCCGTACGCTACATCAAAGGAGGATCGGTTGTCACGCCAGTCAGACGCTCTAACCACCAAGCCACGGCGCGGGCCCAAAAGATGTGTATGCATAATGTGGTATCTAACAGCATTTCTGTCAAGTTTAGCTTTATAACCCGATATGTATGGTCTGTTAGTCACTTCTCAGTTCTTAACGAACAAATATGGAGTAGCACCAAAGCATTGTCAGTTAGCAGGTAACTAAATCCAGTTCACACACAACACGGAAAAGTAGTAGCCTGTTATTATTCACCTGCACAGGTAATTCACTGTTCACAGGTACAAATTCACACAAAACTGTCAATATTCATAGTAAGGTGAGAATCTAGGCGCTAAACTTGAGGGATACCTGCTAATTGTCTATGGCATAGACATACATGTTACATATATAGACTTTTAGACACAGACTTGAAATTAAAAAAAAAACAACAACAATTTTTGGGGGAAAGCCATCTCTCAAGTAAAGCTGAGATCATACATATGGGATTAAAAACTAACTGTATTTTTCTCCTCCAAAACCACTTTCTCTGGAGAACCTGCAGTGTTTGGCTGTACATTTTATTTTGTTTGATTTTGACACATTTTATGAACAATGTCATTATACAGAATAAGCTCATACATGTAGGTGTCCATTTTTTAGGAACCAAATCAAATCTAGAAACTACAAGTACCCTGTATAAGCTTACTTTATAACAAAAAAGGCTAAGTTTTGAGTTGTGGTTTGATGAACAATGCAGCTTATAGGGTCTGATACAACAATAGTGCGTGATCACTGTAACAATGGTCATGTGGACGGATTAAAGATCTCTATGACCTCTGTGTATAAAGGAAGGGCATCAACATATTCACTAAACTCTACTTCATTAAGGCTGCCAGCTAAGCTTCTTAACCCTTTAGACACGAGGCCCAGTCAGATTTTCTACATATGACAAGGTATTAAAATGAGGGTGGCTTTGGTGAATGAATGAATCGCCTTCGACGAGTTTGGGCAGGAGCTTTAATCCCTCGATCAGAGATCAATCTTCACAGTTCACATTCCAAACTGAAAGCTACTACAATAGCATTCAATAGCATTCAGACCAACCAGCCTGTAACCCATTGTATCAACTGGAGAAAATATTACAACAATTTCAATAAACACTTGGCATGGAGTCTGGTGAGTAGCTCACACACTCATGAACAGGTGAAAGTAATGTCAATTATTACAATTTCCAATGTGTTTGAAATTTTGAAAATACTTTCTGACTTTGTATTAACTACATACATTAGAAATCTACAAAAATGTTAATAAACATTTGACAAATTTATAAGTCCTGTGTAAGCACAAGTAAAAATAGTTTAAATTATTTAAGTTAAATTTAGTTTAACTATTTCCAATGTTTTTAAAAATTTATATTGATTGATTGGGGTTTAACGCCC
The DNA here is from genome assembly GCA_034781015.1 of Tonicella lineata. Classification (NCBI taxonomy): domain Eukaryota; kingdom Metazoa; phylum Mollusca; class Polyplacophora; order Chitonida; family Mopaliidae; genus Tonicella; species Tonicella lineata. Next base: position 16,889 of record JAVFBY010315530.1, read on the forward strand.
TACTCAG
>JAVFBY010315531.1:0-10179 GCA_034781015.1 Tonicella lineata
TCGGATCTTCTTAGAATAGCACCACAACAACCATTCCAAATGTAACTTTACTACGAGGCTCTTAATTGTGTTGGCGCCATCTTTGTGTATAAACCAGACCGCTTTTTATTGATAAAACTAAAAAAAACAAAAACAGAGGAAGCTCAATAATATCAGAAAACTTTCCATTTAAATTACAAACAGAGAAAAAGCGTTTTGTAAAAGACACATCTTCAGCGGAGAGAATTTGATAGTTAACTTACCTTTCGCCTTCCGGTTGTCAAACTGATTACCAGGCTTTCCTGAAAACTTGACACGTCCAACGATAGGCGGGCCAGGACTAGTGGCCACAATCTTATCGCCACCACTCGGATTAGTAGTGGTTGCACCGGTATTTAGGTTATGCGGATTGAACGGTGGCTGGGCAGTTGGCATGGCCGAACGGACGGTTGATTTGGTTTGATCAATGGTTGAAACAGCTGAAAGACTATGCTCCAAAGCCTTTATCTGTTTTTCCAACATCTTTGTTTTCTCTTTCAGTAGTTGTTGGCTATTGTTTTGATCAGCGACAATGTCAACTATTTTGTTTTCTAACTGATTTGTTTTCTTTTCCAACAGCTTGTGATTATCGTTTTGTTTGTTGACAATGTCCTTGGCCTCTATCGCCATGTTTTCCAACCGAAGACGCTGCTGTTTTTCGCTGACTAAACCGCCTTGAATGGTGTCCAATGTATTGGTCAAAATTTCCGAGACAAAGCTTTTGATGAATTCATCGTCATAAGCAGGACGCTGAACGGACAACGCGTCTAATCGTGATTTGATTTCAGCCAAGTCGTTGTGTATCGAGACCGTCTTCAAGCGTTCTTCAATGAATAAAGTCTCAAGGTTTGTCAGCCGGTTTAAGATGGCACCACTGTCTTGTGCTTTACGATTAGTCAGGGGGAACTGAATTGTCTCTGGTACTAGAAGCAATAGACACAGAGAGAAACATATCAAAACAAGTCCTTCCATCATCATGGCCATGTAGAGTACTGGCGACTGAAGCGAGACGTACGGTTAAATATCTCTAACAACTGAGGACAAAAAGTGTGGAGATATAAATGTATTACCCTGAATTATATATCAGTGTTAATACATAAGCTCATTATATATCGTCATGGTACACAGCTTTGACAAATGTATATTTACATGTAAGATAATTTCCCTCTGTAACATTTTATATGGAAATGCTCGAGGAATTCTTTTATTGTTATTCATTGAACTTGGTTTTAGACCATTTGCATGACAAGTTAATTAAAATTTTGAGTTAATTCAAATGCCTAGGGACACGGCCTTATCTGTGCAATTCTCTGTATTTTAACTGACTGAGGCGAACTGACAGGTAAGCTTGAATACGTGGAGAAAGAGGAGCTGGGTAGATTTGTAACTGCCATTAGAGGAATTCGCTTCTTAAAATTTGTTTACATGCCACATCACTTCTTCTCACACGTGATGTCTGCTTAGTTGTTAAAGGGAAGTAACTCCACCCTGTGCTACTCGTTCATGATCCCATTAACTTGTCATCAACGTTAACCACAACTCCTGGCACATACCTAAATTCGTCCTTTTGAAGTACATCACCAAAAGCTTGATACGTCATGATGGTTGAAATTTTGAACTAGCCTCGCCAGAACGTGATAGAGGTGGCCAAGCATAGCTTCAGAATGTAAACAACAGCCGATCACCCTTCCTCCAACATGTAGGACAAATAAAAAAAAATCTTATAAGTAACAATAAATACGTACTTTACGCATGACCCGCACGAGCATTAGGAATATGTTAATATGAATTTAATATAAGATTAGTCCCCGGGAAGTTGGTACAGACTAGTTACGTAGTTCGGATTCATTTAGACATGTTCTAGATGGCACAATGGTAGAATCGGGACAAGGTGCCCAGTTGGTGTTCTATCGTTTTTGTTCTAGACATAACACCGCGTCATGTCGTGACCTGCTATCTTAACACGTATTCCTTTTTGTGTAGATGACAAGGAACGCGAGAAAGTGTGGGTAAAACCGTTTGAGCTCCTTATGGAATTAATAAAGTCAAGGAGGAAACACGTTTGAAGTTAATAAAATGAGTCATTTTCAAGGGAAAAACTATCTCCCTTACAAACCTTTGCGAGTCCCTCGTTACTGTTTACTATGAAATATGCTCAACAACTTCCCTATGTCGGAAACCCCATCCATAGACAGTCGGAAAGCTCATTCATAGACATAAGATGGGGAGAGTATCGTATTATTTGGCCATTCTGTGTTTTGGCAAGTATAAAACAACAGGCTTCCTTTCATGTATGATAGAAATTGATCGTGAAAGCAATATAATAATAATACTTTTATTTCAGACTACAATCCTGTAAATTTTACCGTCATAATATTTAGAGATTTAAACAATGAAATCAAGGTCCATTTCGTAATAAGTTAACACCTTCTATGATACATATAGCATAGCCCGCAATCTTGACAACACATTAGATTTAATGAGAATATCACTGTTCATTAGTGTTTGTAACAGACTATTGTTGGACAACTCACGTCTACATTTCGGTGAATGAATGTACATTGTGGGATAAAAACATTAATCGGGCACTTCGATCATGCCTTAAGTGCATCTACCACCAATTCATTGGTAGGATACATTATGCGAATGGAATTGAAACCTTCTTGATATGTGTACACCACAACGGAAAGCAATACATTCCTCAAATTAAAGACCTAAACAATGTGATCTTTAAATCATTGGAACAATTCAGGAATGTACATCTACGTTTGTTTCACAATATCATCGTTAGCATTACGCATGATATATGCCAAGTAAAGTATAGCGAGTTCCATATTCTAGAGCGGGAGGATCAAAACTCTTGTAGCGCTTCTGTTTAATGACCAGACACACAGTTTTATTAACATTATACAACACATCATGCGTCGGAGGACAATTCACTACCTTTCAAGAGGACTCTTATAGCTTGGATAAAGGGGCAAAGTAGACACGCGCCATCTACATAATTATATAAAATGATTGATTAAAATCACGGAAATGTTACAGCAATCCCCAGTTTTTTCAAAGAGCAGCATTAATTTTATGTATGTACACTGCATATAGTAGGCCTGCTGGGGAAAGTACCCCACCTTGTCTCACACCATTTCCCGTCAAAAGGCAGATAGATGCGCATGACAATCGGGAACACATACATAAAACAGCATAGTATTGAAACAAAAGATGACACAAAAACTCATTAGATGCATATTTAATATGCTCTGCACACAGACGATTCGTCCCCGCAGATTTCTTAAATACTAGTATGCGGTTTTACAATTTCAGCTTGTTCTTCACGTGATGTAACGTTCTGTTCGCTACCATGCTTTACGTCAAGAAACGATTTAAGAGCAAAATCTTTATGGATAGGCTATCGGAGACGAGTGGAGTATAGGTTATTAAAGGACAAGTCCAGCGTTTTTCAACCTAACCTTATTATTTTTAACGTCTATTTTGACAGACATTAAAGCGTGTGACATTGGGAACCAATACAGCATAGCCGTTAATTAATTTACTTAAAAACCGGAAGTGACGTGAAAAATCGCCGAGATGGTAAGGTACTTGACCCAGAGTGCACGTTTCCATGTGGATGCATCTACATCGGCAATGAAACAACAACAACACAAAGATAACGCATGCATAGAGGATACACGAAGTCATTCACGAATAGACGGGTATAGAAGAGACCTTACCTTATCGGCGATTTTTGACGTCTCTTCCGGTTTTTAAATTCACAAATTAACGGTTATGCTTTATCGGTTCCTAATGTCACACGCTTTCATGTCTTACAAAATAAAGGTTAAACGTAATAAATTTGGGTTGAAAAACGCTGGAGTTGTCCTTTAGCATACTTTTTCACAGGCTACCCCTTTGACAACACAAGAAGCCCAAATCACCGCTCAGGCGTCGCGTAAGATTGAGGTCAGTGGTTGTCTTACAAAACACTATGCAATTTACTGAAGAAGATATTTTGAGAGATAACATGAATTGTTAAGAGATGTTGACTTTACAGACTGGCGGTTTAAAACGAGTAAACAGCTAAATTTATTCCGTATTTTTTATTTAATGGTGCACAGCCTAAGTTGCGCAAAATTCCGTTTCTTGAATTGAATCGAAGTAAAGGGTCCGACGTCCAGTAAGTATCCAAATGATAAATATCAACACCGGAGTACATTTTAAAAGGACTAGGGGTACCAAGTCCACGCCACAAAGGCTGGTCTTGCTTTATCATGCAACTCAGCGACATAGCCATTTCGTCTCGGAACAGTAGGGTGTCTCATAACTTTACGTTCATCCACAGTACTATAACTAACCTGCTGAATAACAGAGACAAAATCATTATAGTATGTACATATGGGAGGCTCTTAAATTTTGTCAAGGGAGATAAGTTGGACCCCGAAAGCTGTTCAACGACGTCACCGGCATTCACAAGTGTCATTTTATAACGTCAAGGCCGGTTTTCCTCTATGCATCATTAATGAGTCTCATTCGAATGCATTTCGCGTCATGAAACCAGAGTTAGTGTCCAATTTACCTCTCACCTACGCGTCGTTCCGCTTTCCCATGGTTGTTATGGTGGTGACTGGATCTAGTCTGACACGGGATATACACCAGTTTATCATTCGGCAAAACCTCGCGTGATTTCTCGATGGTCCTGAGCTCGGCCGTGATAGGTGTTTGAATATGTATCTGGTACTTTTTGTTCGCCGGAAGTTTGTTTACCGGCATATGCAGAATAATAAATAAAAACCTGGATGCCATGCACAAAAAATGCTTTGGCCTGTCGGGATAAACTTTAACGGAATTTTCAGTCTTTTCTGTTTACATAACTGCAGAAGACGAACTACGTTTTTCACGTGGTAGGAAAAACGATCGTACTACGCCCGAGGTGATTTGTGTAGGACTTTCGATGGACTTCGGAATGCCATCTAATTTCTATTACGATAGTCGAGCATAAGTTTTGTTGCTGTCACAGTCGTGCGTATGTTATGACGGGATGCTTGGTTTGAGTAGTACCCGAGATGGTGAGTCAGGTGACTGGGATGAGTAACGTTTATAAATGGAGAATTCGGGTTGCTAGGGGTTACCGGACATCCGAGCGATCTTTGGTACCACCAACCGCCATTAATATCCGGACAGTTACTTCCCCTTGATTGCCTATCTCTTGTCATGAAGGTGTACCCATTTCCAGGAATTTGGTCTTGGAAATAAAAACGGTGGCTCTTGGTGAGATGGGAATAACGTAACTTGTATCCTTCGCCTTCGTTAGAGAGTTGTGCATTGAAGATTGTTAACCATTGCGGGGAGTCATTTGTATACGGCCTGTTGGTTAATTCCATCCGTAGTTCTGTATCACCGGAACTAGAATTTATAATCTGAAACAAAATCTCGGTACCTATCCAAAAATCAGAGTCGAAACTGCCGAATCCGTATTTATATTCGTCCCAGGTTTTGTTGAAGTTTTGCTTCCGCCCACCAACTTCGCCACTACGCCATTGAACCACCATTTGAGATGTCTCAGGGCTGCAGTAGACCAGAACTGGACTGTCTGGTTTGATATACACTCTATACACACCAAAATCGCTGTATCCAAATTCACGAATATGCTCACAATCTGAGAAAAAAAGACAATGACTTTAAAAATAGTTTTGGAACTTTAAAAGGTGCATTTACTCCTCCGCCTCGAGCTCCTTTGGTAGCTTGAACCATCTGCTACACACAGCGAAAACACGAATAGGCCTTTTGCTAGTTGGCTTGTGGCAATAGCCAGTTGGTAGTCAGTCCAGGTGGGATAATCACGTTAATCCCATCCGCCTGCCGATACACAATGTCCTTGAGGCATGCATTTTACAATTTAAATCTTAGAAAACACATTCTAAAATAATTTATTTCTTTTTCAAAATGTTTGCACTAATAAGATTATGAAAAGGAGATTTCAGAAAGTTAAAAAAAGTCGAAATTTGACCCCTGACTAGCGGTATAGAGTCCTTAATGCAGCGATGGGTTGATTTAACCTGTAAAGGCACATCTACTTAACCTGATCTATATGATACATTAGTTAGATTAATGTAACTTAAAGATACATAGGCTCTCAAAATTATCTTTTTCAGTAAATTCAGCGGCATCAAAGTTAGCTCATAAATTAAAATAATACCGCAGAAATTAAAACTATTTAATGTGTACTTATCGTGTATGAGCCAAGATAAATCATGGTACAGATCATACTCGGCGTTAAACAGCATACCGATCGGTATTATAAGGGCCCTAGTTTTCGTCAATCGATAAGCTAACGTTCCTGCCGTATTACGCTTCAGTGACAGTTAATAGTGACCGAGGAGCATCGATAACGGATAAGGTTAGAATAGACACGGAACATTAGAGAATGAAAACGGAAATTCGCCTAATAAGCTCACAATACTGTTTTTCGCTAAGGTACGAATGTATTATCAAGGCGAGTTGTCGCCCCTTATTCTTCCCTTCATTTTAATATGCTGGAAGCATATTTAAATTTTACAGTTTTAGTTATTTAAAATCTACCACTTAGCGTGCAAAGTTAAGGGTGGGATTAACAAAAACCTCCTAACTTCGGCTTCCTCAAAAAAATAAGTATAACTCATTTGATTCTGTTTTAACAACAAAAATACGATATTTTGAGAGCATATGTATCTTTAAAAATTCAAGAATTAATAACACCTGAATGTCGACCAGCTCTTATAAGCACTGACAAATCAATAAAATATTTCTTCAAGTAAAAATTCATTGTTTTAAATACATATTTATTCTTACCTTTACTTGAATATATTCATTTCAGTTGCTGGAATGTACACCCTGTGTCTGAATACTATTGGATAATGAAGGGACCTATTGTTGTCTCAATCGTGGTAAGTAGTGTAAGGAATAATGTTATATCCCAATCTGATTAAAATCATATCTATATTAGCTCCCCAGTATTTTATTGTCGCGATGTTCATCTGAGGACATACTCTACCAAATGATGTCGATTGGTCGAACAATCAGAGGGCGCTTATCAATTCACGGTTTGTGAGTCTAACGGACAAGCATCTATCTTTACGACAGCTTCTTGCTAATATCTGGTTTTTCATTGGCCAATTTAAACGGTGACCTGTCTTGAACCCTACGCTACATGACGTCATTACAATACCGGGGAGCTAATATAAATACAATTCAATCAGGTTGATCCTCGCCAAGACATCCGTATGATGCCCATTTGGTTTTTGGTTTAGAGGAGGTGAAATTAGATGGGCTAGGGTCTTGTTTTTTTGTGGGCTCGACGTTGAACCTAAATTTCTTACTACATCGCTTTTATGTGAAAAGTGAACTCCCTTTAAACTCTCTTTACCCATTTGGGCTCAAAAGGAACCCAAATAAAGCGCACTTTATTGCACTATTGGTCGTCTCTTGTTGGCTCTAAGCAGACCTTGTGTGTCACTTGAATTCCATACATTAACCCACACCAGTCTCATGTGTGCGCAATGCCAAAACGTTGCCTCAGATGAGTTTAAAAAAAAACCGACCTATAGACATGCGTCTCGCAAATGATACAGGCATAGTCATTAGCCATAACCAATTATCAATACACCGCCCCAATCTGTGCCGGAAATGCATCTCCTGGCTAGTGTTTAAGGAGGGATACTAACATGCATGCACTGTGATTAACTTGCATGCCTGTGGTTTTTGTGTACGAATTATCTAAGTCTATTGCTACATAGTTTTGAACGACGAGTCCATATTCTACCATCGGGAACATTTAGTCTGTAGGTCAGCTGAAAATGCCTGTTATCAGGATGCGATGTTTTGTAACAGTTTTATAAGATTCCTGTAATTGCGGACGTTTTGATTGGTTGGCATCAGGTTTGACCTATTAGAACGCCTCAAATCGCACCGTGGTTAAATCTGGAAAAACATTGTCCAATTCTACAAAACAGTTTAAAGTTATAAGCCAGACTCCTAATAAATCGACCACAATTGCCTACTATTGAATTTTGGCATTTACTATTTGGGATTTATTTTCGTGGTGTGTCCAGGTATATGTTGGTAAGACATTTTGCGCACCCATTTTTTAAATTTAATAGTTTGGTACATGTATGTCACACTAGATGTCATGGCAAGCCATCCGATGTCAATATTTCATATCATCAATGTGCGAATTTTGACTCTTTCTTGTTAATTAACAACTGTCGACTTTTATAAATTAAATTTATTGTTTTGTTTTTGCAAGTGAAAAAATAGCATCCTTCCTATGCGTAGCATATATGGATTTTATAAGCAAAGCGCAATTCAAAACCAATCTGATTAACATCAGACCTATATATAAGTTATCCGGTATTGCATTGTCGCTATGTAGAACATAACCTATCACAGGACCGCTTCCCAACATTTGAAACTGCCTGCCTGGGAATTCCCCAGGGAATGCCCTGACAAGAAAGCGAAAGGAAGTGTCTATTACAGCCTCATGTTAGCTTTTCATTGGATAATTTAAAAGTGACCTTTCTAGAACCCCACACTATACCTGACGTCGTTGAACACAGTTTACTACAGGATTACCTCAGATCTACGCCAATTACAATACAGGAGATCTAATATAGATCTGAGCTTAATAAGACTGAATTAAACATAAACGTTTTGTTTGTTATTTAATGAATTTTCTTTGTCTGTTGCAGATAAATTTTGCATTTTTTCTGGACATTGTACGGATACTTACCATACGGGCCTCGCACCGACAAGATGAGAACCGATATAGGTAACTTTAAAATCATTATTTTACCTAAAATATGAATGGCACAAAACCATGTCAGTAAAAAATTGTAACATGTGGCTTTTTTTTCTTCTTGTTTTGGTGAATAAACTAAAGTAAACTAAATATATGTCTGATTATCTTTTTTATTGGCATGTACTTATATTTTGACAGGAAACTGGCAAAGTTTACACTGGTGTTGATACCCTTATTTGGTGTGATATATATCCTTTTCGTGGCCTTCCCCCCTGAACTGCCCCAGGAGACAGAAATACCCTACTTATATGCTGAAATGTTCATCAACTCTTTTCAGGTACACTATGCAGCTTAACCACCTCTTGAATAGTGAGTCGGGAAATTAAGGGGAAAACACACCACTCTCCATTATATAACTGCTCACTCCCAATATAGATTCCTTTCCTTATCTGGTCACATACTACATAAGCCGTAATGCTTACGCTTCATCAAAAACTGACTCCCAAACTTTTGTTGGGTGTCAACCTCGACCACTTACCTTGAGCATCTGCTAGTCAGTTTTTCTCAAGTATACATCTAAAAGTTTGACATCTCTGGATGGTTGGATCTACCGACACTGACGGGTGGTAGAGGCCTTCTAAAACCAGTTTCAGAATGGTTGCGTCCGTGCGTCTTCTCCTGGTGTAACCTGACTTGGTTAAACTGAAGTCATAACTCTTGAGGAGATTACCTCTAAATGTGAACCTGTTTATAGGGAAATGAACGGCTTTGTGAATCAAAAATGTCTATAGTTTTTGGTGATCTTTGAGCGACTGACCTTAGTATATGTTCATGATGTCGCCATATTGATCATACGCTATTCTCCTTCTTCTTTAGGTTCATTTAATATCAACCACCTAGGCTTCATTCATATTCGGGAGACAAGGTCAGCCAGATATTTGACTTAAAAAAAAAGCAAATAAAAAATACAACTAAAACTAAAAAATACTCCCATGCAGCCTACAAAATATGACTAAATTAACCCTAACTCAGACTAAGAAAAACATTTTTAAAACTTTAAATTTAATTTAATTTAAACAAAAAACATACAGTGGGGATCGAACTTACGAACAATAGATTGATCGACTGTCCTATGCTTACCAGTGCGATATCGGACCCAGCAAAATTGCTGCTTACATTTTAATATTATCTGGGAATGCCGTGTTATAGGACACAACCTGACTTCCGTCTTTAAAATGCGTTGGCGTAACATGGGCTGTAAAATAGTGATGACGCATTCAATTTTGTTCCAAATCGTCTATCTCCGGTAACCTGACGGCCCCTACGATTAAGACTTTTGTGTAATGAATGGCCATTTTGAAGGCCATTTGCGCCATATTTGGCGCTGCAGACAA
>JAVFBY010315642.1:0-10178 GCA_034781015.1 Tonicella lineata
TCCAGCCTTGAAAATAGTGCACGAAACTGAAAGCTTGAAATGTCGCCTATTTGACCCAAAGTTCTAGTCTGCGTTGACAAGCTAGATAGTACGTATTGGTTACAAAATGATTCAGACAGCGATAAAATCTCCCCTGAAGGCCTACTGCTGTTGGCTGTGACATAAGTCTAACTTTACAATTAAATTCATTTAAAACTCGGGAGCACTCGGAATGCAAACAAAATGTTGTATAGCAATCAGACTTTTCGGAAAAATGTTGTCTTCATATTTTTGTTGCATTTTTCCAAGCTGGTTAAATGTGATCTACTCCATCAGAGGAAATTAAAGAGGTCAACACAAGCACTTTACGGACTTGAATCTTGAACACATAGCCTTTAACAACTACATGTATGATGTTTATTCACAATTGGCAGTTGATTTTGTTCCGATCCTAATCATACTTTCCAGGTAAAAGTAAGCATTTGTAAGTTAGCTAGTAGTCAGAACAACCATGGTTCTCCGATATAGGGTTACCCAAACGTTGGCCTTACCTATCAACACTAATTGCTGTTAAATTAAGTATAGACGCTGTACATGCCATCACATCCGCCGCAACCCAAGCGTCACAAGAGGCATTGTTCAGTGTCCACTTGCCACCAGTAACCTGGAACAAAACAAAACAGTGTAAACGTTTACGTACAGAACTATGCTGTATGAAAATATGTACAGCGAAACTTGTTCAAACCGACACTATATGGGATTAAGAAATATGATCGTTTTAGACAAAAAAGGGGTGGTACTATGTATAAACTCCGAGTTTGAAGATGTCGGAGTATGAAAGCCTCGCGTAATGTTTGTGCCCATTGATTTCTTCTCTTAGAATCATATTTGTTAATCCTTTTATATTCTTTTCAGATTGTAAGAGAGTCGTTTTATATATGTAATATGTAGAGAAAGAAATACAGCATTTACTTAGATAAATGTTGGGATCGCTCTATCGACGACCTCTAAAACTCAGACAGTAGAAAGTTGACCCTGTCAGCCAAAGATCCAGGGTTCGATCCTTGAATGAGGCATGTCAAATTTTCTTTCTCTGCATTTATAATAAATATGTACTCATATAGGCCCTAAAGGGAAGATAGAAAAGGCAACCAAGCAATGGCACCAGTTAAGAGAAGATGACCGGGTAGCCGAGTGTATTTATACTCTGCACGACTGTCATGTCAGTTTAAAAACAACTACAAAAAAATACTCTTTTTAAACACTTAAACTTTAGCAAATTTTATGAAATTTATACTCTGTTCACAATTATTTGTGAGACATATCCCCTCAACCCTTGTCCTCAATCCAAGTCGAGACATATACGTTGGTTTTAAACAGTGCAACGAGTATAGGCCTACGTTAAATTGATGCTCATAAATGCACGTTTTTTTTTTTAAATAAAAAAAAATAATGGTAAATCTGGACCACATCCATGTAGACCATAACAACATTTGCGAGTTTTCATTTTGCAACCATCATTTAGGACAGTTTTGCTGTCCGTAAAACTGCCCTTGTGTCCCGCGGTATCTGCCATTATCATTGTAGTTGACTGACTCTTTGTTGGGAGATTTTCGGTGATTCGCTTTTTCTATAACATTGAATAGGTTTAGCCGCGTTGATGGGGATGCTGAAAATGAAAACGGTTCAGCAAATCGTTTAACACGTTGTTTCCGGCTGACATACACATTTCAGCCTGTGCCAAATTTGGCGTTTGAGTCAAAGAGAAGTGAATGGTTATTACACACTCTTGACAGGGCCATGGTGCATTTTAGTTTTATTGAAAGCACAGAGCGACGTGGGATTCAAAGACAATTTGGTCGAATGTTCGGCTTGGATAAACATCGCTGTTTGTTCCTCTGTCACATCACCACAGAGCGCCTGTTGGCTAGTGATAAACGACATAACAGACAGCGCGCAAACAATCATAGGCTTAAGCCAAGACTGACACGAACCAGAGGGGACCTTTTTTTTTTTAAAGTGTAAGTGTCTATATTAAAAGGGAAGGGAAAAAAAGCGATCGGAAGCGCTTTTATCTGTGTAAAATATCCAATAAATAGTATAAGGATTAACCACGCCATGAAGTGTTTCGTTTTTTTGTCGCAGAAACTCATAAGGTGATTTAAAAACCAAACACTACCATTCAGTCCCGTCGAGAGAAAATGAAATAAGTTTCTGGTGTTTTGAAACGGTTTTAAATAGCTCCCCTACATAAAAGAGTTATTATGGTGGTGTCTGACATGTTGATGCAAAAAATATTTATAATGGTTCAGAGGTACGGCAATATCTAAGCGAATTATTTAATACCTCCAACAGCTAAGTAAACTCTTCGTCAAACCATCAGTGAACCGTTGTGGAACTGAAATTAATAGATAAAAAGAAGACAAACAGTTATTTCCCAGCGTCTTTATCCGACTTAACGAACACGGTGTTATGTCAAAGGGGTAACTGATTTCCACACAAGGCGATCAATTTCTATAGGTTTTGTACTGCTTGTAGAAAACACTTCTAAAACAAAGCTAACACAGGGAGCATTCATCGGGCTGAATAGTAAAAACAGGTGCAGCATTACCGCATCGAAATATGTGCCTATTCAATGACAAGATTATTGATTAGTTTTGTTGAAACGGAGCATTTGATTAAAACCATCGCCGGTGTATAACCGGCTTTTTCACAAAGAGCCTCCATTTTAGGTCTTAATATGCATCAAATAATTATGCAGTCGTCAATCGGCGAATTACTGCTGGAAGAATTTTTTTCAAATCTTAACAAAATGCAATTGTACAATAGATTGACGTTCAATTTATTATTTTTGACAAACTATACACATTTGCACAGATTTCCAAGAAATATGCTTCTCCGTAAAAAGGGCTTTCCCACCTTGGAAACAGAAAGCTTGACATGTCGTCTATTTGTCTCAAAGTTCTAAGCTTACGAAGCAGAGACGAAGACTATTCGCCAGTTAAATTAGTCAGAGGTGCCATATGAGTGTTTACCGTTTATTGGCCATCTCAAATGACTTTACCAATGGAATGGCCTAACCGCGCCAGTGTACAAATCTATGTTGGGAAAGAGATAATACAGTGAAATAAAGCTAATTCAGTTAGTGAACACCATCACTCATGCTGCTGACTGACAAGGCAATTTTCGCCCTGTAAATTAAATCTATGATAAAAGGGTAGCGGTATAATAGAACTGAGCCCGTAGCTTTCCTTATACCTGCGGCAGACACATACAGAGGAATTGGACACATGCGAGTTATCCAATGGATGGATATTTCACATCTGTATGCAAATCCAGCGCTAGTCGATCAGATCAACAACTTAACGACTGTCCAATGCCTAATAGAATTTCGCTTCCAAAGATAGACTCTCCAGAAGAAATTAGAGTACATTTTGTAGAAAGTAAAAACACTTTACAGTACTCGGTAATTTTAAACAAACAGTTGGTCGTCAGCTATTAGATTACAGGCATTTTACATTTACATTTAGTAAAAAAAATCGTTTTAATTGACATTAAATATTAACAATAAAAATGAGAACATAGCCGTTGATAGGTGAAAAGAAAACATTGGTTGAGTAAACGTGGGTGTGATATATACCATTGTCATCTTTACCGTTATGATCTGATACTAATAAGTCTAAAAATACGCCTGAGGCATGATTAAATTAAATAAGGAAGGGGAATAATCTGTTTCGATAGGCGAACACGTCTTTCCAATACTATTGTTGGGGATATTAGGGCATGTCCAGATTAGGTACGCATCGTTGGTATATCACTGGCCTGCTTTATTCCTCATTCCTTTGCAATATTGAGCCGAAATCTCTCTATCCTAGGAAACCAGCCAGCGACAACCTTTCTGTGGACTCGGGCAATGTGGGGAAGTCATTCACAAGACAATATTTCCCTTGGAATTCAATTGGTCGGGAGGAGAGTTGTCCAATTAGTGTTGAGAAGGGAGAGCCCAAGCCGTCTTCTCCAGACACCAATTCATCGCCCGGAAAGGCTGATGGATCTACCCGTGTGGCAGAAGCCCTAAATAATAAGATTTAAATTTCCTACAGTATAACTTGATAACTGTCAAGGATTTCCCCATGAAGCAGGCGCTCTAATCGACAGAGAAAAGAAAGAGAAACAGCGACTCAATTTATCCTATCATAGGTGGTTAAATTTAATTTTCGCGGTGCAAATCGAGAGGGAAAAGTTTGAAGAAAAAGTTTAAGATGCACTTGATAAATGTAATAAAAAGTTAACTTGCTAGTCATTCTGTCAAATTCCTCTGACCTTACAATAGTTTTTCATCACTGATTATTTGCCCGGCAAGAGTAATAAAAACTGCAGCCTACAAACCAAAGTTTCAAGTTTCTGCGTTGATTGCGTCTAGCATTCGATCATTGCTTTAGATTCTAGACAGATATTTAGAGAGAAAAAAAACAACAGCAGCAGACCTATTCTTAGATAATGAGAGTGTGTCTAGATACATGTAAAATGTCACACAAAAACAATAAAATCAAAAAAAGGAAACAAGATATTATTTTCACTAAGAACATAAAATGTGTTAGAAAATGATAGACTATCTTCCGGTAGACATACGTTATCGGAAATTTAACTAATCTCTTTAGGTTATTTGAAATATTGTTCGGTGTTAGAAAAACAAAGAAGTTAATGTATCCATTTGCAGAAAACCTAAAAGAGTTACCCCTACAACATTGAGCCTTGAAGGTTAACTATTAAAATTTGGTGCATTATCGCACCAAATGACAGCGAAAAGATAAATACAAGATGCGTACACACAAAATCACACTGGTTAATCTGAGCCGTTATAACACTGGATCGCGTTTCAGATAAATACAATATACATTTTTTAATTTAATATTCTACGGAAGAATATGAAGCCATAAAGAAAATGATACATGTTTGTATTAAATATTAACAATATTTATGGGTTTGTTTGCGTATTGAGAATGCTAGAAGGAGTATTTGACGCATGCAACGGAAAGCAGTCAGATGGGTGATTTTTGCAATTTTAAGTTAGTCATAATAATGGTTGCGTTGTTACGAACAAAACGAAATATGCATCAATAGAAATCAAATAAATTCCATTTTGTTTACAACAACATTATTTCCACGGAGAGTGTTTCCTGGTCGGGATACCAATGCTCCCGGATGGGCAGGCACATGTATTGATCGGCAAATAGTTTCATAATTAATAGGCTAACCCGGATGAAGATGTGGCGGAATTGAAAAGAGCACAGATGTAATGCAGACATCAGGCACACAGTAATAAATAAAGTAACACCCTGCCACGATACAGGGAAACGATATCAACGGGCATGTTTCCTATGGCGAGCATTATCTGAGAGGGGAAATATTTGATCACATCTTCCGCTTTAATCGCGACACACACAGGCTCACACTCCATACTCATATTTATTATTTATTAACTCTTCATTTTTCATTCCTCGTGTGTAGAAAACTGTATTAATTGATAATAATGTGACCGTCAGGTGTCTTTAATAGCCCTCAAGCAACCAACCAAGGTCTCTAATTTCTCACAGAAACCATTGATCACATTCCCTTAGTCTGGAATGGTTGGAGCAGTAGGCCTGATTAAATTTCGCTGTTTCTCCTTTGAATTCGACTCAGATGATCACAGGATGGTTAATCCTCTGTAATCATTATCGGGCTCACGCAAGTCTTTTATTAGCAACAACCATCTAAAGATTCCAATCCATGGCATCAGAATGAAATCAAACGAGTCCGTTTTAACTAACACTTTGCTTCATTTCACAACAGGAGCCACGTTTGAGGAAAAAATGTTAGCAAAAAACATACAGCCCTATAGCTTCGACTTTAGCGTTAACAAACTAGAATCGAGGATAGAGTAATTTACCACCATGTAAACGAACCTTGTAAACCGCTTGCCTACGCAATGGCAAAATTTAACACGTTATCGACAAGCCAAATTACTAAATGAAAATGATTTAAATTTCATTCATATACACTTAGTAACATTTAGACAGGATGATTGCAAAATTAATGAACTCAATAATATACATGTATGTAAGTATCCATGTGCTCGAGATACAACCTGCCATTCTTCTAAGCAGATATACTTTGAACTTATTTGAGATTTTATTAAAATTGTCGAGCTTTGCTATAATCAATATTGTGTCCAATATTGTGATATTTACAAATACTGATGGCTTGAAGTTAAACACAAAATGTAAAAGATATTTTTGTCATATTCAATGTGATTGCAATAATAAAACCATCAATTGGGTATTGCGAATTTCTTAACTTATCTGTTGGCTCATTTTAGAGAAGACGTAAAGGGGCTTTAGGGATCTGATTAGCGTTAACGGCATGTTTTTCGGTTTTTTTTGCACACCGTCACATAAGTAAAAAAAAAAAAATACGGCGCAATACACCAATCACACAAACATGGCTCAACATGATCGGTATAGCATTATTAAAGGTAAGCAGAATTGGTTGTTCCCACAGCACGGCGGTTATCTAATGATTTATGTTTGATGGGCACAGTTGTACAACTCGAAAGACCGCGAGCTGTTAATATTGCAAGAGATGTCACACTTAATCAGGACATCTCCCCATTACTTACTTAGTCCCAACTACAAGAGACAAGTTCTCATTCATCAGAGGTGATACTAACACAGTAAACGCTCTAAAGATTTGTCTCCATAAAATGATACAGGTGTCACTTTACTCCAGGGTTGGTATCACTAGTCACTTGCTCCTGGTTGGCAATAGCTCTGAGATCATCAGGTTCTCTCTGGAGAAACGGTTTGTTATGGTGTCCTGTCCTGTCGGTGTTTGCAGCCGGGGTCGTCGAGGGTGGTTTCGTCCCCTCATTGGGATAGCACACCGTTATGATTTTGAGTTAAATAAGCTTGCGTATGGCGGGGAAAAATACTTTATGTTCATTAGAGTTGGTGTCACACGTTACTTAAACCAGTACACTTGCACCAAAGTTTTCTACTGAATATATATTTTTTAAATAAATGTGAGGAAAGAAAAAATGACATGCTTCCACTGGGGCTCAAAACGGGGACACTGGCTTGTATGGCGTACATGTACATACGCCGGCGATAGAGTGACCCAAAGTTTTTCCCAAGTAAAGGCTGCAAATCCTTATGTACAGACAGAGAAGCTGAAGTACCAACTTTTATTAACACATAACTAAGCCAATTGATAAAGTGTTCAATTGCCTCACAAATAAGTCATAATAATTTTAGTTAAACATATTCAAGGGTAAATAATATACATTGAATACAATCATTTTTGGTTTACCTCGTTATGTAACATTACCTCAACGTCATTGATCACAGGCAACATAAAAACATATCTTTTCGAATCACCGATACCATAATTTACAGTTCTGTCTCCTTTA
Organism: Tonicella lineata; assembly: GCA_034781015.1. Taxonomy (NCBI): domain Eukaryota; kingdom Metazoa; phylum Mollusca; class Polyplacophora; order Chitonida; family Mopaliidae; genus Tonicella; species Tonicella lineata. The sequence goes on from JAVFBY010315642.1 coordinate 7,430, forward strand.
TTTGTATTATCAATCACAGTACACATTTACTTATGATTGTTTGTCATGTTAATACGTAGACATTTGTATAAAGATTGTTATTTTTTTGACAATATTGTTATATTATGTGTTAAATAGTTATGACGTTACGACAAAAGAGGTATGTCTCTTGTGGAATGAAGTTGTCACTTTACGGAAAGGTCCGCAAACTACATGTTCCTATAATTAAACAATGCATGATATCGGTTTACAGAAAACTATAGTTGTAAGACTTTAGTTTACTTTTGCAAAAAATAATATCATCAGCAATAGAAAGAAAAGTCATTGCAGAAGACTCGTTCAATGATGCGTCATGGCATGGCATGGCCTGCAATAGCATACGACCCATGTTAAAAATCGTGAATAGACCTTTTCGGCGTAAGCGAGAATCAGCGAGATTTAGGACGTGAGCATGCGCAACCGAAGAGATTGTTTGGCAGGCCATTGTTGCGTTCCGAAGTACATAAATATTTCATCATGACGTTCCTCGTCGCGTCTCCGCGGTCTTGCGTGACTCGGACATGACTTCATTGTTGCGTCGTTAAATATTTACGTTCAACGGAGCGTAACAATGGTCTGCCAAACAACCTCTTCAATTGCGCATGCTCGCGTCCCGAGATCACGCTGAATCTCGCTTACGCCGAAAAGGTCTATTGGTCACCCTCTGTCGTAAGGCGACGACGTCATTCTGCAAAGATGTCTTAACGTCATAACTAGAAAGTCCCGTCTTGACCGTCATCGAGGTATCAAGGTTTATAGCAAAAAGGTCATTTTGGATTTGCCTTTAAGCCTGCGTTTAAAAAACGGTTGCATAGTGGAAAGAAGCCACACATTTGCTGATGTTTCACAACGTATGACTGCCCGTATTGAAGACATTTGTGCTTCGCCACGACAACTGTCTGTGCTGAAGGCTGCGAGGCCCTGCCTTATAAAACAGCCCCCCTAATGCTCTCCTAAACAAAACCGGCACCTCCATTAAATAATGAAAATATCCTTTATGGCGGCGTAAAACGTCTTGAATACACTAGGTATATCGTCATTCGCCGTATGGGTGTCTTTGTGTACAGTTTACTATTGTATTAAAATAATTATGTGTTGAATGATTGCGTTCATCGCTCCTTATTTAAGTAAAAACGCCTTAGCAGATTTAAGTTAAATGGCAAACCAAATCTTAATATCAGACGAAAGCAACATTTTTTTTCTAGTTCCTGTAGCACAATGCACGGGCGTCTTATGGAACATTACATATTTTGCTGTAGAAAAATAAAAAAAAAATAACCTCCAAAGGGAAATAAACATAACGCATTTTTAGTGATTATTCTGTTTGAGGAAGCACGACATACCCGGGGGAATATGAATCTGTTTTGTATGGGGTCATTGGCCTTGGTAACTGGCAAAGACGCTTGAGTTTTCATCTGCACTCTGTTTATTGCATTAAATTGGTCTGGTCTTTTTCCACGTCAATACAAACACAGCAATATATTTGGTATTTGGACAATTAACCCTCTTAGTAAGGACAGATTCTAGCTGAAACAATGATGCCGACTGAGTCCTGTCTCGCAATCGAACCCACAACCATAACAGTCAGGCACCGAGTCGCCAGCAGTAAACTAAGCAAATGTTCTTTCGATATTATAAAAAGGGCCACTAAACGATTCGACAATATTTCGTTATAAAGGCCGCATTTTGGTTTCTGTTCAAAATATTTTATAAAGTAAAGAAATTCAACTTGGAATCATATACATGTAATTTTTCCTATATGCTCATTAAATTAAATTGTTGAGCGAATAATCTGAAGAAAATGTATATAATGTTGTTAAATTAAATTAATATAACACTTTAAAAGGTATTATTTGTTTTTCTTCTTCTTATGTTTCAAAACAAACCAAACACTGTTTATGTTCCCATTTTTAATGCACATGTAGTACACATTTAAGTAACACATTCTTTGTTAAAAGTATTTAAAAAATCCCTTTGTTTGACGATATTGCACTATCTTGTTCATTGTATAATCTCGAATACAGTCCTGAAAAAGATGATCTTTTTACAGTCATCCATGCTGACATAATCCACATTAAAGAATTAAATTAAAATAATACTGAATGAAATTTGTTTTATAATGAGTCAAATCCGATTTTCTTTTTAAAATATTGCGTCTTATAATAGCTAATTAAAATCAAAAGAAGCTGGTAGTTAAAAACATTTCGTGGCAACGAAAAACAGCTGAAATGATAGCTACATTCATCATGGGTATTATTATCGGCATATTTTCTCTCTGAGCACCGTGGTTTTTCAGGCATAACTGAGCTGGACAGAGTCCCTGTAAGCCTAAAGGAAATGAAAACGGGGAGAGCTGTGGGCTGATTAATAGAGGGAATAAGACATTCTTTTGAGAAGGGATTTCCTTAATAATCACAAGCCTAATCCAGTTTGGCCATGATTTGGGTAATAAATCAACTGTTTGAGGATCGACCCACTCCTTTGCATGGCTACCTCCTAACACAACTACAGTAGGCCTACAGGGCAATGCAAGTGCTTACTGTTTTATTTATCAATTATTACTCTGACATTCTCCATATTATCACGTTTTCTATGTAGTCTATGTCAATTTTGTAAAGCATTCATACATATTGAATGTACTCCCCCTAATTACTTCGAAGTCGCTTGCTATCCGGTTTACCGTAGCAGTTTACTATACAATTTGATTTTTGAATTGTCTTCGGTTCGCTTT
>JAVFBY010315753.1:0-10178 GCA_034781015.1 Tonicella lineata
ACTAGTGTGAATCAGTTTTATTATTAGGAAAGTGTTTGAATTTTACGAAACAATGACAAATTTCAGACCCAAATTCTAAGGTATAGCCTCTTTAAACAATTTTCTTAGCTAAATTGTCCAAATTAACACCTTCTCTAGAAAGCAAATTAGGGAATAACCCTGCTGAAATTGACGTTTTGCGACCGTTAATGCTATAGGTTTTACGGTCGCAAATTGAGTTTTTCCGGCGACGCATTGACAGAGCCCGTAAAACGGATATTTGCGACCGTAAAACCTTGCATAATAACGGTCGCAAAACGTCAAACTCAGTGTGGTTATTCCCGTTCTAATACAAATTAATGATTTTGTCTGCTTAAACACATTTGGACAGCTTTCATCATAAAAACTCACACTAGAGCGCCAAACTCCAATTCCTTTACTAAACAATTTGACGTTTTCAGAACATCTGATGGATTTGTTGAAACACGCTATATGACAATATTAATTTATGTATTTTTGCGTTATCACAAATGTAAGATTTTAGATACAGATATTATTATAGACATTATTTCATTACAAGTAAAATTAGAAGCTTTTCTCTAAACAAATCTCAGCTTTATAGGTGAAGTGACAAAAAGACAATAAAAACCACGACAACTGAGTATTCTACTAGAATATTTAAATAACGGTGTCGAATTTCTCTTGACTCGTAGAATCAACTTCAAAATAATTCGTTGTAGTTATATGTGCATTCATGTACAAAAATCATCATTATTCTGATGCTGCTTTGATACGCTGAAGTCGTTTATCAACGATTATAAAAGCGGCATTATGTTTTAACAACAAGGTAAGGCACATTTTAACTTTATTGTGTATAATTATGCCATCTAAAATATTTCTTCCGACTTGTCTTTAAAGACAGAAATGTGAATGACAGGTTCGGTAATGTTGGAAACTAATAAATATTTGTTTATATTTAGGCTACAGAAAGAAAATTGAGTGCCTTCGCCGGTTAACCCCGACCTTTGGCTATATAGCAGAGTTAAAATTCTAACGACTGACTTACGCAGATCTACGCCACATTAGCTTACATATATATTTCAAAGGTAAGTCACACTGCATGGCATAGTTTTACCGGCGGCAATTTAGGATCTTAAGCAGGTTTGACATTAGTTCCACGAGTTGTTCGACGTGAGACTCACAGACAACTCGTAGAACAGCAAGGGACAAATCGTGACCATCAAAAACCCTGGGTCCGCTTTTTCAGTGTTTCTCACAATAGGTTTCGAGTTCCATGAGTTGTCTCGAGTTTAAAATTAAGAAATTCCAGGACAATAACGAATTGGCTTTAAACTCGTAGCGTTCGCGCGAGGCTCTAGGGTTCCCCGTTAACGCACAAACCCCGGGTCAACTCGGATGTCACACTTCTTTGTTCACGTGCCGAATGATGTCACACTCGGGGCACCCTAGATTTACTCTGCAGAAGAAAATCAAACTGGTCCGCAGGTGCTTTCGAGACACACTGAATATGTTTCAAACTGAATAAGTAAGCCTGAACTAAATTAATTTGTATTAAAACAGATATGTTTTGGGTTCGTTTAATGTTTGAAATATTAAAAAAAAAATAACTTATTAGAATACCAGCTTGGCAATTTGCTAAACATGTGGCGTGACAGGGAAATACAATACTATTTGGTCGTCTTTCTAGTGAATCATGGGGTATGCACGAAACATCCCATTACAGTCAACGTGAAATTAACCCAACCGGTTCCTTCAGTGCAGTTTAAGAAGGAACGGGTACCTGTTTACAGGAAAAGGCGGAGGTCATCACGTGATCAATATGGAGGACAGCTTGAGAATCAACTCAAGGTATTAACGATCCATCTTGTTAAAATGAACTACCTATATGCACGGAGATTGTTTGTATACGGTCCTGTGACAATTTTCTCTATGTTAAAATTTAAAAAATCAGTTCATTGTAAAACTTAGACGATTCGTCCTTCAGCACCTTTAATCGGTGAAACAGTGCATTGGCCTACTACGAGATCAACAGAGAAGGCTTGTCAAAACATTAGAGCGGGTATTCTTCTAAATCTCGAGAAAGGTATGAGCCGTTTTTGAAAGAATGCAAGAACAGTAAGGTCAATAACACAATGGCAACCAAATAAGGATGATATTTTTGGTCAAGTTTTTCGAATCCCTCTACACGTTTATGCGCGTAGATTTAATTTCCTCTAAATAAGTAACCGGGTTAGGCCACACCCGGGAAGATTCGCGCACACAACCTGAACAAACTCGTGAGACACTCGTACAGAACTGGTACAAATTCGTAGCACAAGTTATTTTGTTATTTCCATGGTTTTGCCGTCGAGCTGCTACAAGTTACAACTCGATTCGGAGTAACTCTTGCTACTCGTGGGGTCCCAGTGTGAGATCCGCTTTACCCTGACTCAGTGTTCGGGTGTCAAAATTGACTGAACAAGTATCTGCTTTAGTTAGACATACGAGTGTTTGGCAAACAAACTAATTACTTTTCAACAAACGCCATGTGGCCAATTAGCGGTTTGGAACCAAGTTTTTCTTTGGTCCACTAATGTTATGTAATACATGCACCACAAATTTGAATATGGAAAAACAAATAAAAATCTACCAAAGCAAAAAGTCTAAGAATTTTCAATTCCTGACACTAAATGAAAAACAAAATCAATCAATTAGGATACATTATAGATTCTTTAATGATTACCTTTAAACCAGTGAATCAGACCACAAACAGGAGAGCTGGGTGCAAAAGTGAATGGGATTAATTTTTTAATGATTCTAGCGATCTTCAGGGTAATGTCATTAAGGTGATTTATTTGAACTAAGGCTTTAAGAAGACTTGCATTGAATCCCTTTGTCTTATTCTTCGTCATTCCGTTCCCTTTGAAGTTCTTTGTCGGCATACTCCCCATTGCCGCCTCTAATCCACGGCACAGAAACATTGAAATTGGCTAGATTCCAGCAGTTAAGGATAATTCCAGGTTGTAATTAAACACTGGGGAAAGCCCATTAGCGGACCCATTTCGAGGTTGACGAATTGATTGGCCTGTTACTTTGATCTGGACACCGATACAAGGTAATCTGTCTTATAATTAAATCCGCAAACAGCACAGGACACATCGATGCACCTTGTACAAGACCATTATTCCCGTCTTGGAAGAACATTAAGATGCATTTACCACAGATTTTAGTGCAGTTTTTAAGTGCTGGTGAAAACAGCCAACAATGTTATTTTGAACAATTCAATTCCATAAAAATGGAACTATCAAAAGAAAAACTTTATACTCGTTACAATTTTAGATCTACATTATTAGTTTCAATAATTGTGTCATCAAATTCCTTCACATGCAGACATTCCGTTTCGCAGATAGGTTAAAAAAACAGCTAATATTTAAGCTTTCAATTGTCAATAAGTTTGTGTTTTTTGTGTGGTTGCTTTCAAACCTGTCAGTTGTGTCAACATTCATACAGTAGGTTGACATGGCTGTTCAATTTTCTCTAAGAATGTGTTGTTGTGGGGTTTTTTTGCAAACATTTGGCTTAGATTACCAAAGCTAGGACCAGAAAATTTGCAGGCAACTGGAATGCTCAAAACCTGAGCAGCTCATCATTACATAACAGTTTTAGCTCGGACCTGTCCAAGCTAATTTTTTATGATGGACAAACGATTCCATACATCCTGATGTTGTGTAACATTATAACACGACTGAGAAGCAAATTATGAAGCAGCCCGATAACAACAGGGCTAGTGTCTTTGATTTGTCTTTTCTATGCACGGCAGGCCGGAAATCTAAGGAGACGGGCGCTCAGAATGGAGCTAATGTTTCAAACCACAACTCTAATTGATGCTGAATTTCTAATCTCTTAAGCTGCTTCGTTTCACTTGTGAGGCATGCAAAAAAAGAATGTGGCATTGCTGGCTAAGAAAGAATTCTGTCATCAACAAGAGCAAAAAACACCATAAATGACATCTATTGACTTCTTTCTCTCTGCTCTTGTCACTGTGGCAGATTTGACACGTACATTACAGTTTACTGGAAAACTTGTAACTCTTCAAGTAGGGAAGGTAAAAAATGTGCTCTCTTTGTCACCCATTTTGTTTCTAAGCAGCCATACTTAACAACAGCAGACAGAAGGCTGGGTGATGACACAGGAATTTTATATATCTAGACATGCCAGGATTTGGGATTGTAGTATATTATGAAGTAAGCCATACAAATCTTTCATGTCCTACAAAATAAAAAAGGGGTAAAATGGGACAAAAAAGGGGGCAAAAACATGCCAATGCCGCATCTGGATTTGAAACTTGATAGCTTGTGCCTGCAGTTATGATGTAGGTTGGAATGGCACTGCCTTGTGGCCTGGCACGTGTGAGGTATAGAGGTGGAAACAGCCTTCCACTGAAAATGAGGGGGTTTCACTTAGAAAATTCTATCTATTGCTTTTTTACAACTTCTCAATTTAGGCATGCATCATACAGGGGTTAAAAAGTCCCAGAAATGCAAAAAGTGAGGTAAAAGGAACCCAAACATAAAGCGTGCTCCGTTAATTTTTTAAAACATTTTTTGCTGTAATAGGTTTCTTTATTATGACCTAGGAAACGTTACACGACAATTAGTGTCCAAGTTAACCCTAGAAACCGTCTTTGCAATCACTCAACACCTTGGCTGTTTTTCTGGTCTAATGTAGAACACAGTTCTGGTTGTTTACTATGGTTTTGGTTTACACACTGAATAAGCCTGTCTTTAAACATTACTAGTTTACTACACAAACTGGTCGTAAGGCAATCAGCATGGACTTACAAAACTTGCAAAGTAAATAGTTTACCACCAAAAGTGAAAAGCTTTCTTTAAAAACTTAATGTTTTTGCTTACATTTTCAATGTTTTCACCAATTAGCTTCTCTAATAGAAGACATTTATTTTATAGACAGTTAATCAGCTTGTTAGACACGACTTCTCTGTTTTGTATAATAACTCTTGGGGACAATTCACCAGAACGGTCACAATTGGAAAGTTTACACGAATTAATCAATTTTAAATTTAGCTATTTTGTAACTACATTGTTACATGTGCATGTACCGGTACCAACACTTTTGTCAAAATGAGGTTCACCTTGAATAACCATGTTCAAATTAAACCAATTTATTTTACTAGTAAGTCAGGAAATGCTTTGTAGAACTAGTATCCCAGAGGCTATGCCCAGTTGTTCAAGGTGCTAATAGCAGATTAACTCTCAAATCTCGGATTAGCTGTTGATACTCCATGTTGAAAACCTATCTCTAATCCTTTACAAGTGATTAATCGGTTATTAGGGCTTATCTTGGTTTTGAGCAGCCGGGCACAGGACTCCAAATCAACCATTCAGTAAACAGGGAGCAAAATGGCAGGGGTTTAGGGGTCAAATGTTTAAACCAGCCTTTTGGATTTGCCACTAAAAATTCTATAACTTATATGCAATTTCACAAGAACATTTCGATCCCTGGTAAAAGGTAAGACTGCAGCAGTAGAAGTAGCCAAACTAGTACTTGTACAACTGAACTTTAATACAGCATACTAACCCAGGATAATGACAGCCAGTAGGCCTACAAGGGTGCTAGCTAGAGCTATAGACTAAGACCAGAACAACCTCATACACAATCTGGAATGTATTACACATGGACAAGCCAGCGGCCCTGAACAAGCTTTTTACATGCCCATTTCAAGATAATATCTACCAGAAAACAGAGGAAATAAAATAAACAATGAAGACCAAAAAAAACTGAGACCCACAAACCCAGACATCTAGCTTCCTCTTAACATATTGCACAGACTAGCTATATGAAAAATCTATGGTTACCAGATGTGCGAATTTGGGTGTTATGGATTTTATAGTGAAACAGGTCTGTCTTGTCGACTGAATACATATACAGATTCAAGAGTACAGATACTTAAGCTAGGGCTTTCATTGTTTGTACAAAAGAGAATAAATGATTTTTGGGGAAAAAGTTTAGATGTACAAAATGCACTTAATTCGATGAAGTGCTTCTTACTGGATATCAATTTCTGTGTCAAATTTTTATCCCAGATTCACAAGTAAAAAAAGACAAATACCCTCAGCATTATATTTGAAAGATTTTTCTTGAAATTGATTCCTGAAGGCCAGTCGAAACTAAATTAAATATTTTTTTGAAAGAATAGCTATGTAAAGTTGATTTAAATTTAAAAAAAATTGAATTCAACAATTTTCCAAATCAAAAAAAGAACACAGATGTGGTTAACTTTTAAAGTGCCTTTAATTTAAATTAACTTTTAAAGTGCCTTTAATTTAAAGTAGCTATCAAAAAGGACATCATCCCTTTTAATCGATTTGTGTTTAATCAGCTGTTGGCAACTAATCATACTTTGAACATATGGAATGTGACGTTGTAATGCAACCCAAACATTTTTTATCGGAGTTTAACTCAAGGCTTTTTCATTCATAGGACAGCATGCCTGCCAAATGGGTGGAGGAAACTATCCTTAACACACTAGCAACACCAAAGACAGGACAGGACAAAGGTAGGAGTTAACACAAATAACAAATCAGATTCCTGATGCACCTTAGCAAGAGAACCTGGAAGCTCCTGCCAACCGCCTGCTAAATGTAACTGAGAAAGATGTAAACAATGTTGTGAAAGCAAGTTTGAGACTTACCTGTAATTGGGGTCTGGCCACCAACAGTGTAATGTGTGGTTGAGCATCAGAGAATAGGCTGATAGCTTGTTCTCGACTGTGTACATCTATACTGTTAATCTACAAAACAATAACCATTGGCCAGTTAGCTAATTCATATAAAACAATTTTTCAAGAAAAAAAAACTTATAATTTATTTTCATAATTTTGTGGTTCCCTCAAGGTCTCCTGATATGTTGATTTACTTTGTGTTTTATATTTAAGATTGTTTGACAGCCCTGTCTTCTCGCGACAAGGTGGTTCCAATGTTACTCTTAGTCCTCCCCTTTAAAGGCTTTCCCTGTATATTTTGCTAAAACTAGAAGGAGTTATTGCTGAATTGGATTAGGAAGATGGACCAGCCCAATTGGGGACTCCTAAATGTAGGAAAGGGAGATAAGTTGGACCCTGAAGCCTGTTTTACGATGTGATAGGCATTCTGAAGTGACACAATTTTATAACGTAATAGGCGTTTTTCCTCTGTGACGTCATAAATATGAGTCACAAGTGAACGTATTTCACGTCATGAAACCAGATTCAAGGTCCAACTTATCTCCTTTGCCAGTATTTACAACTCCCCCATTCCAATTGGCCAAAAAATCATAAATTATGAATATCCAAGTAGAAAAAATATTTTGAAACTGGTTTACAAAAAATGCTTATTATGACAATCAGTGACATAATCGGCTATCAGTTTTCATCATTAAAATGTACACTTTGAAGATTATTAATTTAAACAAAACCAAAGCTATGTCACACACCTGTAGTATTTGATCACCTTCTCGTATTCTACCATCTGAGGCTGCAATGCTAGAGGGTTCAATCTGCAATAAAATGAATTAAAAATATTGTAAAAATTTGTGGGCTGCAATGCTAGGGGGTTTAATCTGCAATAAAAACGAATTCAAAATATTGTAAAAATTTGTGGGCTGCAATGCTAGAGGGTTCAATTTGCAATAAAAACGAATTCAAAATATTGTAAAAATTTGTGAGCATATTTCATGGTGCAGACAATAATGAGTACCGGTAAGCGGTCATAAATCTTGTGGTCATTTATAAGTTATATCATAGGATCCACATTGCTGGAAGGTTAACTTGTTTTTGACTAGCTAAATACTACATGAATAATCTGACCACAGCTGAAGCCATATGACTAAAAAAGTTCCTTAGGGAAATAAATAAATAGACCAACATTCCAATATACCCCAGCTACTTCCCACTTAATGTCAACATGTGCCTAACATACTTCAAGTGTGCAAAACACATTGGGCAATCAATTGACAACGACATCATTCAGCTCATTTTCCTTTTTTTAAATCTAGCTATAACTTTTTAGTAGTTTTACACCAACAAAGTGTTATTTATGTAAAAAAAAATAATAATAAAATTGTGTGTTGTTTCTTTGTTTGATTAGTGCAGGATTTCATAATCAATGTAAATTTATTTGACGGATGACTGTATTGCCGATGTACACCGGAACACTTTCTTTATATACCCAGTCAACATTCAAGGTGAATTTTATCCACCTGTGAACCGGAGCAACATCCACTTGCAGAGTAAATTGGGCCGATCTGGCACATGTTTAATCACATGATTGAATAAATCAGGTGATTTGAAAGTAATTTTTGAAAAGTCACTAGACTACATTAATGGGGCCAGCGTATGCTGTGTGATTGGTCAATTGCCTTCGCTTTTGATTTTGAGGGCATATTTTTTTTATTGATGCATCAAATTATAGAGTGCGTTTTGGTTTTTGCTTCAGGCGCCTATTAGGTAAAGAAAGTTCTGCTCTGTACCAAAATAAACACAGGCCATGTTAGGATAACCTATACTTTTGTTCTTCATCAAATATTGAAGTATAAAAGTACTTGAGATTCGTATATTACTGACAATGATTACAAACTTACAATAATAAATCAGAAAACTTACTTCGCTAATAAAAATATCTGTTAGTTCATCTTCCACAGAACCATAACATAATGTGAGTCCTAATTTTTCTTCACTGCTGGTACGCTGTAAAATCACCTCCTAAAACACAGAAAAAGCAAGGAAAAATAAGAATACAAACAAATTTATTCAGAAAGTTAAAGTCGTTATAGCCAGAAAATATTCAAATTTTTTTGAAAAGTTTAGAGCAATACATTTTTAAATATCTTAAAACTTGTTCCATATCCGTATGTATATAAGGGTATAGTGACAACTCCAAAGAATGAATAACAATTCATTATGACTGTAAATTTCGGTTTATTTAAAACATTTTCAGCAGTTACATTTACCTAAATCAACAAGTATTTATTAAAGAATATGTAGATCAGGTCTATCATTATAGTATCAGTAATGTATTTAATTCACTTATAGCAATGCCCAATTTACTAATTACAGGGCAAAGGCTAGTTTATTGGTAAAAGTTATTTAGAAGGCCCACCAGCAAATTGTAATTGATTAACGCCACAAATATGTGCCTAGATTTCCAAACCAACGGCCATCTGGTTTATTTCGCAGAATTCTACATGAAATCTAGACTCGATTTTATTAATTTTTTTAGCACATTTCATACTGTACAGACAGAAGGTAGCCTACTTCTAATGATTTCATGAGCTTCTGAACCCAACTGTAATTTATTTCAGACAATGGAGTAGATTTGGTGATACCAGAGCATCTGTTTTGACAGTCATTATTCTTTTGATGCGATCCCAATTTATTTCATACAACGACAGGAATATGTGTCTAGATTTCATAATGTGATGGCATCTGCTTTGTTTGACAGCCATTTACATGTTCCTTCTTCGTTATTTTTCATTTCCTCTGATTTATTGATAATTCAGACAGTCTGAACCAGTTTTGATTGACAGTACAACGTTATGAGCAATCTCCTTTGTCACTCAGACTGCGCATTTCTCTCCCTTAGTGTCGTTGAGTGTTTGTTAAAGCACGCCGGACACATCAGCCGCCCTATTATTTATTAACAGCGGCACGTCTGCCGGCACAAAGAAGGAATTAAAGGAACGTGGCTATAGAACAGAAATGCTGATGCATACAAATTACTTTAGTACAATATTTAACGGAGGATTAATCAATCTACCGCAGAGACAATCCTAAAAGCGGTATTAGTCTGTCAAAAGGAGGAGAAACTCTGCGCAAACGACTGAATAAACCTCCCAAATGCCTACTGTCAACAGTTTAGTATGTGATTACTCTCCAGCCAATATGATAATGTCTTCTAATACTCTCTTATCTATAATCTCCCTAAACAGAGCTTGTAAAATCATAGCATGTACGCAGTAACTGTCCTAGTAGACGATAAAGCTCACATCTTATTGAATCATGATCTTGGAATTTTAGAAAATTAAAAAATAAAAAGACAAAATCATGCCCTAACAAACTAGGGATTAGAATAGTCAAATGAACGAAAAAAGCAATCACTATATGTCTCCCTTATATATATAAAGAAAGGGGGGGGGGGGGGGGG
>JAVFBY010315864.1:0-10177 GCA_034781015.1 Tonicella lineata
ACTGGCGTGACTACCAATCCTCCTTCGATGTACCGCACAGGTTCGACCCCCCCCTGCTTAGGTACAGAGGGAGTCACATAGGTGACTTCGGCTATATAGTGGGGGTGGTTTTTCCATGGTTTCATTCCCGGTTTTCCACCATATCAAGAAGGATTGTCTAAGAAGTGGAGAATCTATCGTCATATAGGTGAAATACCTCCTGAGTACGACGTTAAACACCAATCAAACAAACAAACAAACAAACTATTTTTTATTAAGGACTAAACTTGTGGCTATATTGGTTATATACATGTATAATCTTCTGCAGCTGTGCGGTCCGGTGCCTTTGTGTTCTATTCTAAGGAGAAACGTGAAGCCGATTTGTTTTGGGGTCATGTTTTCCATCCTGTGCTTGTCTCTTGTCAGTGATAAGCAATAGTTCAGTACAAGGGTTTCCTTCGGACTGCCCAGTCAAGTCTCCAGGAAGCCGTATTTTACTAGCAACACCAGCATACAAGTCAAAACCACCTTTAGTAGAGCTTAAAGCAAGACATTTTGACATTAAATAAAACCTGATTTTATGTACGGTTCATGTAGTGCACTAATAGTTATATAACCCATTACAAGAATCTGCCTCTGTGCTTTGATTATTTATGTGTTTGCCCAGTTCCATTTCTGAAGCGCTGTTTATGTTTGCAGGGATCGGCCATCTGCTATTCCCGTGGATGTGAAGAGTATAGATGATACGTCCAACTTTGATGAATTCCCAGAAATTGATCTCAAGTGGCGTAAGTTCATTTAATATTATTTCAATGTGCTCAGCTAGGTGTATTTCACCTATATAATGGCAGTTTCATTATATATTTTTATAAATGCAGAGAAAGAAAATATGACATGCCTCCACCGGGGATCGAACCCGAGACATTATATATACGCTTAAGACATAATCTATGCTTTAATAATAAGACATGGTCACGAAAAAATAGAATAAATCAACAAATTCAGATTGGTGCGATTTTACCTAGTATTATTAAAGTTTGATAATAAATTAAAACAATACCATTGAAATAAAATAAAAAAATAGAAAAATGAAAGTCGAAATATCCTGAGAGGTTGAGGTGAGAATTTATAAATGTGCTATAAAGCCTTTCATCTATGCCACAATCTACAGACATACATTGTTTGTTATGGCTCAAAATTTAAATTGCGAAGCGTCAGGGCTGATACAAAGCTCAACAATGTGTCGCCCAGATATTTGATAGCTGATGGACAGGAAAAGTCTAACAGAATATTTGTTATATCTAAACTTAATTTGTTTTAAGCTGACTGAGTAGATAAAAACTGTTAATAGTTTTTTTAATCTTTTTTTAAATTTAATGTACAGTCATGAATTAATTCTATGTTTATTTCCTTTCAGATGCTGCCACAAACCCTACTACTACTGTGGCTGGTAAGTGTTCAAACAATTCTTGTGTAGAGGGAGGTAACTCTCATGAACCTGAAAGAATTAGAATTGTCTCCCTTGTACTGATGTGTAGTATTTTCATCTTCAGCTATGTTTTGGACTCTAAGATTTTAACACCCAGCTTTAATTGCTTGACTTTTGATATTAGGAAAAAAAAAAATATAAACACAACAACTAACCCATTTTTTGTTTTACTTTGCACACATACATTTAATTATTTTTGTTATATTTGTGCTGAAACTTATGCACTGCTATACATAATTAATTTCTTGTTAATTTTTTTTTCAGCGACTGTTCATCCGGAGGGAGAAAAAGAATCGAAATACAAAGACTGGGTGTTCATTAATTATACATATAAAAGATTTGAAGGCCTTACACAGAGAGGATATGTGAGGCCGCCATTATCTAAGAGTTGAGACAACAGCCATGTTATATGTAGAGAGTAAAAGATGGTGGCCATATAGACAGGCTACTTATATTGTATCCCTAATTACCGACTGGAATTTGTTTCACAAAGTCATTATAGCTGGCATTCTATGTATCTGGTATAATTTTATGACGTGTGGAAAGTGACTTTCAACAGTCGTTTTGTTATTGTGGGTTTTCAAAAGGAAAGTTTGCTGATAGTTTTTGTTGGCTGCCATTAACTGCTGGCAATTTCATACATCTCCATAGCTGTAGGTGTGATTTTATGCAGCTGACTGAGAGGTTCATAGTTGCTTCTTTATCCTGGATTTGAGGGCCATCATGAGGCTGATTTGTAGTGGGGTCCAGTCTTCTGCTGGTCCTAAGTTGTCAGTGTTTGTTGCCAGTGATTTTAAGGGTGGTTTCCTACTCCCCTATTTGTGGCTCACTGGTAAGCGCGTTTAACAGCTGGTCTACCTACGTTATTCAGCACAGGTTCAAGTCGCCCAGTAGACCCGCTTTAATAGTAAATGAATAATATGAGGGAGTCACACGAGGTGACTTTGACTATTGCAGGGGTTAGATTTCCTCTCCGTTTACCACCATATTAAGTAGAGCAGACTAAAAAGTGGATAATTCGTCATCCTATAATTGAAATACCCTTGACTATGATGTTAAACACCAATCAAACAAACATACTTCCTCACAGCTAACTCGCCTTCATACAAGACCATAAGTGAACAAACTGTTATCTTGAAGTGTTAGCCATCATACTGTCCTACTTCATTACTTTTGTGATATTCTTGATAATGCTCGATAGGATTGCTTTGTGAAACAGAGTCCAGTTGTATCTATTTGTACATTAATGATTGAAATCTGAGCTTTAGTACTACCATTGAGAAATTGACCTCTTTTACCCTTCAGAAGATTTTATGAATTGTACAGTTGTTATTATAATTTTATGTAGTGTTTTGTTTATTTATTCCCTCTGTCTACATGTACATGTGACAATTTTTGTCAGCTTTTTTTAAAGCTGGTTGTTTTGCTTGTTTTGTGCTTGACTCCACTGGAGTTTATCCCCCTTTCTTAACCACATTCCTAATTTTCGAGGTTAGAAATGTGTCATAGATTTTATATATTTTGTTGTGAAAAGTCAGGCTAATTAACACTGGACATGGTACATATTATCCTGTACACTGTCATAACTCAAGACATTTAGGCAATTACCTACTTTTTTAACGAATTGCTAACTGTCCATCAGATCAGAAATGGGAACCTGTTTATTAACTGCACAAAACTATATCACAGTACCAAGATTTTGGCCAGGTGGTTTACAAGAACTACTTGAGCTCTGGTACTCTCTGAGCTGGGCATCAAGAGGCCCATTTGTTTTGCTCCGCCATTTCATGAGTGGTTTCCTCCACCCATTAGACTGGCACCTCACCATACAAGTAACATACATATAGCTTTAAGAACGCTCTAAAACTCAATTCAAACTAACACATTTAACACTTTTGACAAGTGTGAAAGCAGGATAAACTAGCATAAAAATGTCTGATTAATTTGGCAATGCTAGAATGGAATGCTAGATGTTCGAATGAAATTAGCCTTCGACAGGTTGTCATTTACTGTGTAGAGTACCATGTCCAGTGTTAATTAGCCTTAAATTGTAATGGATAAAATGACATCTCCTTATGTGAAACTTTGAGATAAGATACATTTTTTGTCAAGATGCCAATTGATCTAGACTAGAAATTAGAATTGTGTGCTTCGGTTTTGTGAAGGTTTGACAAATGTCATACTGACAACAAGGACATGAGTGGAGTTTTGAGTTTTTGGTTTGTTTTGCTGTTGTTATTTTATATTAATTAAATGTGGTAAGAAAAGGAGTGTAAGGGGAGATTATTCTTTGTTAAAATAGAAATGCCCCATGTCACACTACACCTCATTAAAAAACTGTATGTAGACAGACCAGAGATCACTTTGAACAAATATCTTACAAGAACAACAAAATTTATGCCAGATTAAACTATACTCATAAATATGACTAACAACAATTTTAGTTGTACTGTATTTTGGGAAGCTATCCACAGCTTCTTCTTTTACTTTTGCAACTTTTTGTGGTATTGAATGTGGCTGCAGTGAAAGCTTTATTTATTTATCCAATAAAGTAAAGGCAAAACCCAGCAAACAGATTGCAATTTCTGGTGGCTGCTCATTGGTGGGAGCTTCATGATGCCCTGGTGCTCTCGGAGCTAATGGCATCAGGAAGCCGATTTGTTGTGGTGTACAGTTTTTTGTCCTGTCCTTTTCCTGCCCTGCCTCGGATGCTGCCGGAGGCTGCAAGTGTAGCTTCATCTACAAATATGGCTGGCACTCAAACATGTAGATGAAGGACCTCAGAGCGGTGTTCAATCAATCAGTCATTCGATCAGATTTGCAAGAAGTTAAAAGGTGCAGAAATTGAAAAGCCAATGAGTGACTGCATTATTTATGTTATTTATCAGGTGTAGTGTTTCTTGTGACAATTCTTATGCCTCTGTCCATTGTTAAATATTTACATAGATGTTTATGTATATACAATGTAATAATATCTTCAAATTGAACTGACTCTGTGATGAGCAATGAAGGGAAGCTCTTACATGACACTGGTGTTATTAGTTGTTTGGGAAATCACCTGATTTTAAAGAATGGTATATGAATCTGGTTTAGTGTACACTTATTATGTGTTAATTTATCAATCCGTCACTTAAACACAGAACATAGTACATGTATTATAAACAAACACATTGGCCACTTACAATACATCACCATTAAGAAGATCGCACAGAAGCCCATTTAGTAAAAGTTCTTATTCAAAGTCTTCTTTTTTTTTTTTTAAATTCAAAAGCATTTGCCACCTGGTTCAGCATGTAGCTGCCTGGGGACTTCTTGTGCCCGTTCAGTTCCATAAAGACATTTCTGACTTGTCAAAATTTGAAATTGACCCAGCTGACTTATTTTTTAAATCTAGACGAATCAGATTTGGTATATTATACTCATGATTATAAAGTAACCAGAAAAGACAAGACCACTCAGAAAAATCAAAATGAAGTGCTAAATCAGCAACTCAAGAGTTTGACCTACATGTAATTCAGAAATTGCTTTGCCGAATCGACATCTCAGAACTGTCTTTGTGTGGGGTCCTGTTTTCATTGTTTGTTACCAAGGGTGGTTCTCTTCATCTATTGGACTGTTTGCTGCCCTATTAGTGGAATAATCTTAAAAGGAAGGTATTGCCTGCAATAACGTTAATGTCCACATACTGGGCTCTACAAAATGTATTCATTCACGCAATTAAGTTTTTCTGTCGAATCGTGTGAAGCGTAAAATCAAGATTTAAATATTGGGTATTATGTCACTGTGCTCAGCCTATATTCAAATAAATAGGTCACTGGATGATGGATCTGTAACACTGAGATATAGGTCTTTTGAGTTTAGTACAGACCTAAAACGTCAGTGGTCACCATGGCAGCTGCCAGCAAGGCAAAAGATAAAAATCGTTTTCCTTGTTCAAGGATTTATAAAAATATAAATGATTGACTCATCAGCATATTTGAGTATTTAAAAGGGTAACCTGTCAACTCATATATACATGTAGGTTATTGCAGACACGTTCCTTCTTTTAAGTACAAACATAAAACCCCAGTAAAAAAAAACAAGACATGCTGTATCTGGTAATGAAGATGTACTTAACTGAAAATGATTTTATTTGATAAAGTTTGAAACAATGCATCTTTTTTCCAAAACGGTTGTGCTGTACAGTATTCACACTAGCTACCTTCACGTTTTGTGTTGTTGTTGTACACTGGCCTAGAGTTATTGACAGTCCTGTAACTAAATAGTATCAGAGGCTGGGTACATAAGCTTTTTTTTAACACATGGGTTAGATACATTTTTGTGGATTAGGCCATTACTCAGTTTGTCTGAAATGGTTATTGGCTTTATTGTCTGATTCACATGTGTGGAATTTGATTGTAGCGAATCGATCTCAGTTGCAGACATACATGTATGTGTTTAATTTATATTGACTGGTTGTAGCCTGTTGGAGAACAGGGGGTCTGGTCAATAGACCCTTTCTGTGTAAGCTTTGATGCTGAGACATGTTGATACTGTATGGCACTGCAATGTGTTCACTGTTGTGTCCAGGGCTTGAAAATTAGACATTCCTGGAGACGGAACAACCACATTTTTAAGTGGGGCAAGACAATTTTTCTGGAAGTTAACATGGACTAAAAAGGACAGGACAACCAAACAATTTGTAAAATGGGCTTTAAGGCAAACCGGAAAATCCTGATCTTGTTATGTAATGTATATATATACGTGTGTGTTGATCCAAAATCACTTTTTTTTTTTAGGAAATGAGGAATTTCAAGTACTTAATTTTTGTTTGTTTGCACATTCTATGAACTACAATAAGTAAGCTTACATTTCTTATTTTGACATTTTTTGTCAGTATGATTTGTTTTTCTTTCTTGAAGTACTTACAATACATGTAAATTAGTTGCTGTTTTATACATGTAGTTATTGTACTGCATTTACATGTAGTTCTGTTTTTAAATATCACTTATCATTTATTGTTTCTTATCAAAGTACTGGTATTGCCCACATATGGCTTATTAAATGACATTTCTGTTTATTTTATCAAGTCAAAACTAATACATTGTATGTATGGGTGTTTTGTCACACTTAGATTGTGATAGTGGTTATCTTTTATATGTACATCTGTAGAGCAGGGTACAGGTCTATGAGATAGTGTAGTACATGTTTAATTGTACTAACTTGGTTATATTAGGGCAATGAGTACATCTGGCAGTGTTTTTTGAAAACTCTGTTTAAAACTTGAAGCATTTTGGACATTTGGTATAGGGTACTCTTACGTTGTATGTAATCCTCTTCTTGTAATGAAATTGTTAACTTTTGTTACTGTTTTATCATTGCTTATTTCCAGCGGCATCTAAGTGCTGTGGGTTTCCTTTTTACCCATGGTTGGTATGTCATCATATGAGTGGAATAATCATCAGGAACTTTAAAAAAAACAAGAAGGAAAACTCTTCAGAGACCTGCAGCGCTCCAAAGGTTGGCTACCATTGTATGATCAACTGAGAAAGCCGGGTAGGGACGCAACCCACTGCGTAACAGGTTGCCTCTTTTAAGAGCAGGCGTTGTCTCCCTTTATCATATAATTGATAGAAAGCTGACCAAGGAAGGGGATGCTTTCCTGCGTTAGGTTTGGGTTTAAGCCAAGTTATTTTGGGTTTAGGGTTACATGTAGATTCATGGTGAGTTTTAGGATTCAAGCCAATAATTCTCGCCTTGTCTAACATCAATAAGTTACATCAAGTAAACATTGTAGTTTTATATAGACTTTTCATCTACAAAAGTCTTCGGGTAACAAATATATATAGACCTATATATAACAGCCTTCTTGTATAGGACGCCCAATTTACATTGATTCCCCTAGGCCACCAATGTTTTGTCCTGTCACTCTTCTGATGCTGGTTTGCTGTGGTATAATACAGCAGTTACTGAGGTCCCAAAGCTCCCAGGAGACCCGTCAACTGATCTGCCCTTTGCCAGCTTCAATAATTGCTCTGATATTTCCTAGCCTAGTTTCAAACAGAAGCCCATTTCCCTCTCAGCTGTGACTAGCAAGGTTTTAAAATCTCCTCCCTCATTAGTCCAGTTAAAGCTAGGGGACTCTGCAGGCCAGCTTCATGTAGTAGGCTTCAACCACTGTTAACTCCATAGGCCTTTTAAACCGCCAACTGTGCTATTGGATTATATATGTTGATTTTCACAAGCAGGACATAAATGCTGGAAGGTCTGTTATGTGCAAGTTTTGTACAACTCGATGTTGCTACATGTATATCCTTTGTAGAATATGTTGACAAGGCAATATAACGTTTGAATTGTCCACTGTGTGTATTGTGGTAAAACAAGGAGCTGCTGTTTGATGAATTGGATTTCTATGCATATCTATTTCATCATATCCAATTCCCTCATCAGGCTGTACATACATGTACATATTTAGATTTTGGCTGTAAAGTTGCAAATTTTGAAAGTGTAACGCACTCGACCCAGTATGAAAACTGAAAGAAATTTGTTGATAAAATGAAATTTTAATAATCAAATTTGCATCCTGGTTAATGTCTTCATAATTCTCCCGACTCAGTATACCGACTCAGTATAAAGTGTCTGTGTTTTGTGTTTACTGACCACTTGGACTACAGTAGTTAATAAGGCTTGGTATATTTACACAAACTCAGCCAGAGCACAGAAGTGTTAATTCAAAGGTGGAAAATATATGTGTAAATTAGCTGACCAGTGAGTAGACATTCTGAATCATTCCACAGCTACATGTAAGTGGAGGAAATCATCAGACGTGTCCTGGAAAGCACATACAGTATGTACATGCATTTATGTCCACAGAAGAACTAAACAGACTGAGTGTAGAACTGTCTGTCAACTCAATTAACAGTGTGTCCATCAACTCAATTTGGTTTTTCAGTGTGTCTGTGGTTTCTGGGAGAGTCAAATCAGCTGTTTTCATCAAAGTGAATCTCTCTTATTGAGACTCCCTGACTCAGAAGCCCAGAAGAAATATACTTGACTCCTTTAGCAAATTTTGACTTGTGTGGTGACAGTACTACATGTACATGAGTACATTATATATGCCATATACAGATACTTTGAGGCTCTGAGGCTGGTCACAGACGACACCGTTATAGTATCTGCTACCGGGAGCCTGTATTGACTTGGAGACAGCAGCCATTATTAACCAAACCCATGTTACTACATGTAATTTCTTCGTATTTGGATTTCTTGGATAAATGTCAGTGTCCTTCTTCACATCATTGAACAAGGAAGAAAATGGTTAATGTGAACTGATTCCTGTCAATATAATTGGTTATATATAGATGTAGTATGATACAGCCTGTGAAAAGTGTTTCTTAAATACTACCAGAATCTTGGAGCCAGCCACAACCTGTTATATGTAACCTAACCTAAAGCCTTGGATCATAATAACCCAATTGACTGTGTTTAATAGATAGTATTGTGATTTCTTTCGTTTATTCCACCATATGAAAGGTAAAGGAAGACGGAGCACTAGGACAATGACATGGGTACAACATGGCCCACAGGACACTATGATCCTCAGCTGTTTAGCTGGAACAAAGGTACAGTATGACTAATACATTATCACCCATTTCTTTCAGCAGCTATTTCCTTCATACATGCTGGTCTGCCTGGAGTGTTACCATTGTCTACATGTATGTTTATACTGTCTGATTAAAGACATTTCTCTATTTAACTGTTCATGATTAAATATTGTGATATGGAAGCATTGGTATCTTTTCTTCTAAAATATGACAAAAACCTTGAGCATGGCATAAAACCCATATGAAACAAACAACCTTTTTTCTCTTGCCTTTCAATCTTTGTCCAATATAAGATTGATAATGTTACTCTGTCTAACAAGAATGGTATTTCACATGTATTATCATTCTTTTTTATTTTGGTAGAATTATATGTCGAATTATATGTCTACTCTATTTACATTACATGGATGTCTGTATTTACATATTTTATCAACAGAGACTAAAAAAAAGAGGTAATAATAACAAAACAAAATGAAACTGATAAACAGCAGCCTCCCAATTATGAGCCTTTAGGGACTAGCTGGGGGTTCGTCTGGTTATAAAATTGTACATGTAAGCTTATTTATGTAAGTTAACATTTATAAAGTTGCGCCAAGTTGGACCTTTAAGACTTCAATGCTGTGATATCATAGTCTTTTGATCTGCTATTCAATTGTTAATTAATCTTCCCGTCAAACAGCTGTGGGACTGGGCCTTCTTCTATTTACTGTGGGATAAGCAGTGTAATATTGACCAGTGATTGTATCCATGTGCTAGTTAAGGGAGTCTCTGTACAGTATTAGATCTGTAGCCCCCATATTGTTGTGTTTATTGATTATTGTATGGCCTAAGCATACATCTCTGGGTTTGTTGGCCAGGTCAGCCACTACATTTGTTCACCAGATTCAATCAGTTTGTCCTCATTTCTCATTCCACCTCAGGCTCTACTAATCCCATGGTTTGATGTTTTGCCTTTTGTACATGATATAAGCTGCCAACTGCTGTACATGTAGAAAAGCCCTTTAGTGTGATGACACCGTTCAATTTAGGGGCCCTCGCCATGGCTTGGTGGTTAGAGCGTTTGACTGGCGTGACTACCGATCCTCCTTCGATGTACCGCACAGGTTCGATCCTCCCAGTGGACCTA
>JAVFBY010315975.1:0-10177 GCA_034781015.1 Tonicella lineata
ATGTGTAGAACAGGATGTTTAGTTAAGGAATGAAATCATAAAATGAAATCAATTTAAAAATGGGGTAGGCCTACCTCAAATAAAATGTGGGCTACCGAATATTTAAAAAAAATGGGTATGCTGTCGCCCTTCTGCGGTGGGGTGATGTCTTGTAGATGGAAGGCAGTTCAACATCTGAAGAATACTCGCACTGTTATTATCTGTAATTCCTGGCTGCTTCTCTTCTTGATGAGGTGACTTGTCTGAGAGGAAGAGATCAAGTCCCGATTGTTTGTTTGAAATTGTGGTTTTAGGGCCGCTTCCCTGGTGTGGATTTCGCGGCTCTTCAAATCACGTCTTTTAATTTTCCAAAAAGTCCCGATTGTGCCGTCTGCATATTTATTTATAGTACTCTGAGAGGGCGGCGCGGGCGGCCTCTGGCAGACGCCTTTGACCAATCAGCGTCGAGTAGTAATGAACGTGGGAGAATTCTATGAATGGAATACTCTGAGTTAATCTCTATAAAAATACCTTCGTCTATCCGTATAAAATAGCTATAAGTAAACATTTCTTTTCACTGAAAGATTTTCATGGATAATTATCAAATTGGTTTATGTAGAGTGTTCCTCTAAAGCGATGTTATTTATTTGCCAGAGTGACAGAACATAGGCCATTTTGGAGATTATCAAGCATCTTGTCGAAGAACTCTGATTTCCTTTAATCTGAAGGAAACAGAACGTTAACAATGCTTTTTAGTCTCGAACCTGTTGAATATAGACTGTTTTAATTCAATCTCTATTAAAGGTAAGTAAAAATAATGCTCCGTTTTTATATAAAATCTCTAAACGACTCCCGAATAAATGACAGCCGTCTTACGTTGTAAATAACCAACTGGCCTCGTGTTACAAACGGTTTAAACATAAACAAACACAAAGATTGTGAGATGAATTGTTACACTATCCCCCGTTTGAATACTCGATGTCGTCATCGACATTTTTAAACTTATTTACAAGTTTAAAGAACGATAACAATGAAAAGAATAACGATGAAAAATTCAATGGATTAAAATCTTTGGTGTACTTAATAATGTATGCCTAACAGTCGTCAATTTTCCCGCTTTTGCTGCACTGCCCGGTGGGCTGGGCTGGGGCTTCTGCTTGTTTTGCCGTCTAGTGGCTGCCGCACCCAAAGACTTCTGAAAACACTACGTGAATGAAACCTGTAGCTTGCTGGATATTTCACATTTCCTGTACTTTCTCTCTCTTGTCCTGTTTGCATGGTTTGGCGGGAACAATCTCCTTCTTAACAGGAACTGCAGGTTTACTCGATGAACATCTAGAACGGGTGGCATTTTCCTCACTTGCCTATTTACTGGTCTGTGTATTTGTCTGTTTTTTTTTTCTTTTAGGATAGTCATGGGTAGCATAACCTTCCTGGCCTGGCAGACTGGTGTAATTGTGATTGGACTATGGTGATTTTGGGTGGTTTGTTGAGGTAAAGAGGGTACGTTACAATCTATGCTTGATGAATAAAAAAATGTTGAGTGATGATTTAGCGGGTACTTTTGGACTGGACTGGCAACATTTAAAGCACTTGTGAAGGAATTATGTGAGTCTATTTGCCCTTGGTACAATGACCGCAGAACTCCCGCTTGCTCTGTTAAACGCTGGTCTATTTTGATCGTAGCTTCTGAAATGTTGCTGACTGCCTTTGCCAGCCTGGCATTTGTCGCTGTCTGACTTAGTTAATTCCCCAATGTTTAAATTTACTTCTGACAGTTTGTGCTCTTGCCTTTTGAAGATACCCGCTACTTGAGAGAGGTTGGAGTTGGTGGCCATCAGTTGGTTGAATTCTTGTTTAATGGCATGGGAAATTACGTGTACTGTTTGGTTCATAGATTGTTGGATGATGAGTTGTATGAATTCAGCATTCTTAATGTTGTTATTTTGGTTGATTTCAGGTTTAGATGAGGGGTTAATTTTACTGGCTGACAAAGATGAAGATGAAGACGACGAAGATAAGGAAGATACAATGGACAGCACAGATTCTGGTCTTGGAGGCTTTGTTGGGAATGCTGGATGAGTTTCCGGGGCGAATAAACCCGTCAGATCACTGTCTTCTGGATCGAGCTCCAAATGACACATGCTAGATCCTTCAGTCGTTCCTTCAATGATAGAGGCCACAGCCTTTTGTAGTTCTGCCAATTCGTTTAATTCATGCATTACTTTGGGGAACTCTTGGAAAACCTGCAAACATCTCCCATATTGCAGGGGTGTCGGCTCTTCACGGGTATGTGCACAGGGAATAAAGGAGAGCTTGGACTGGGTGGGGATATACGGTTCCGGAACATTAACTTTTACTGGCTCTGGTGTTTCCCCATCTTTTCTCTCTATCTTCTTCTCGCAGAGTGGGCTTGATTTGCCTATGTCTTTTCATGTATTGCTTTTCCCTGAGTAAAACAGAATGGAAGCCTCTTTATTTAGTGCAGACGCATCTTCCGCCTTCAAAATATACGTCTTTCCACTTCCTCCCAAATCTTCTTTTCTGATTTTCCATCATGTTTTATTTAGAAATGCTTCTTCACCTCGTCCAGTCGGAGGCATATTTTGTTGCACCCTTTGCAGGCAAAAGGCACATCTGATTTTTTATGTGATTTAAGACAACATGTCTTAATACTGTCTTGTTGCCGTACACCTTGGTACGTGCATCTCGTACAGCTATACGCTGGTCCTCTTTTCTGATACGTTGAAAGGGCTTTTTCAGACATGGCACTGCAAAAATACAAAATAAAGGAATTGGTTATATTTCTGCCATAAACATTTTTTCTTTCGTGTAGCAAGTCATGTAATACAGCAATAGGTTTGCCCCAATTGTCCCTTGAGATAAGATTTAGTGCTGATGGATTTTTTTTTTTTTCCTCAGTGCCCTCTTAGCCCAATGTAGTTCTTGTGTCCCAGTGTACAGTACAGGGCAGAACTAACTTTACATGGAACGCGCCTGGAACAAAAACAACAACGCGCCTAATATTTTTAGAAAATCGCGCTTAGACACGCCTAGTCGCGCTAATAGCGCGTCTAAGAAGTATGACAGTCGCAACTAGTCTGAATTAAAACGCGCCGTTTTTAAATTAAGGCGCGTCAGAAAAAAGTAGGTGCGTCGAAACAAAAATCAGGCGCGTCGAAACAAAAATAAGCCGCGTAGAAACAAAAAGTAAGCGCACTTCCATGCACATGTACGTAAAATCTTGACACGCCGAAATTAATTCGATATACTAGTTTGTAAATCACGCGAAGGCATTGTCCAATCAGAATCGGGATTTGGAAAATAACCCGCTCAACTGGTCTGAGAAAACGCTCAGAAAATCAGAGAATCGCCTTTCCTATCCTATAACCTGGTTTACGTTTCGTGCAAAAAGTGGATTGAGAGCTTCAAAGGACTCACCGCCCCTCCATGTCTTTGGGTAGGCTTGGAAATCCCTGCGCCTTATGCCTGGCTGGAAAAACCCTGCGGCTCAAAATAACACATAAGATCAAAACGGCAACTTCCCTATGCTACAACCTAGCTTTTTTCTTGTGTAGTTTAAAGACAAAAAAGGGATTGAAAGTTTCAGAGGACTCACCAATACGCGCTTTATTGAACCAATCAGCATCTCGTATTTTTAGCCAATCAGCTAAGTGACATTTGAGACAATCATTACACAGCGCTGTGATTGTTAGACCAATGGAATCGCTGTACTGTATGACTGGTAGGCTTGGAAAAACCCTGCAACTCAAAATGACACATAAGACCAAAGCGTCAACTTCTAGCTTTTTCTTGTGCAGTTTTAGAACAAAAAGGGGATTGAGAGGTTTAGAGACATTCCCTGCTTCGCGCTTTATTGAACCAATCAGCGTGTCGTATTGTTAGCCAATCGACTACGTGAAATTTGAGCCAATCATTGCGCAGCCCTGTGATGTTTAGACCAATAAAATCGCTGTACTGTCTGACATCTGGTTACATACTTTGCATAAAGCACGCCAACAGCTCTATACAGGCAGACGCGAGTCTATCAAAGTATCATTCAATTACTCTGACAAAAGCGTCAGTGTCAAACGCAAGCGAGCCATCGTACAACGTGGTGGTTTTTTACTCAGTACCCTAGCAGCTCCACTCATCGGCCTCATCGGGTCCCTGCTCAGCGGAAAACGATAACAGGATGGACTCTGTCAAAAATATGACGTTGATAGAACCGCGGTTGTTGGAGGCCTTACAACGAGCAGCCACCACACACACAGCTCCGCCACTACCAACCCAATACCCCAGCAACAGTCAGGTCACTGCTTTACAGACGTTGGATCAGGAGATTGAAGCGCTATTACGTCGTTCAGACTTGTCGGAGAGGCTTATATGTAGGCGGTTCCGTATAAGGATAACTCCGGACAGGAGCTTCATGATGCCATGGTCCTCTGAGCTAAGGTGCATCAGGAAGTAGATTTTTTTGTCTTTCTTTCCGGTCTTGGCTTTGATGTTGCCATTGACATTAAGGGTGTTTTCCTCCACCCAGTTAGCTGGTACGGTGCACACGTTCATGTAGGCTAGGTGAAATGCCTTTGAGCACATCGTTAAACTCCAAACAAAGAAACAAAAATCTTATTCGATATCGGGCAGAGGGTTTCCCGATGCCCCTGTTCTTCCAGAGGTAAGGGGCGGAAGGAAGCGGATTTGTTGTGGTCTCCTGTTTTTGCGGATTTACCCGTTGGGCTAGTAAACTACACTATGAGCACCAACCAATTAATCTTCAATTAATGATTTAATCTGGCGTTCATTTGGTGACAAATTGTACTTCCAATTACTGAGTCCAGTACATTCAAAACTAAATTCTGCTGGATGTGTATGTCTTATGTTTTTCTCAGAACTGTCGATATAAGGTTATTCGATTGGGTTTTCTGTCAAACTCAAGGTTATTTCTCTCATTTGACACCGGTGCCAGTAGCCATATTGCTTATGGAGGAAATTAACTACCGGCATTAATAACTAGCCGACAAAAAGAAATCTGAACCCTGATTGGAAACAGCTTGCTTGTTAGGTTCCAATGTGCTGTACATGACAAACTGTCATAAAAAACAATATAATTTAGAAATATTTGAAGACAGTGTTTCGATAATTAATTATAATCATTTCATGGGCTTATATTAGAAATTATATAATCTGTATTTTTCCAGTGTAGGCTACTAACATTTCTAAAAAATTTCCTTCAAGATGCTCAGATGATTATAATAAAATGAAGTACATCAGTGATTATTCCAAGTAAATTAACGTAATCTATATTATATGCATCAGCTGATTAGGCCTTTAAAAATAATTTTTATTATTTTATGAACGCATAATTTCAATTGCCTCTGGCCTATATAGGACTGTATAAGGAAAAACAACAGACTAAACTTGTTGAGTAAGCATGTTAAGCCTGCTTGTCTATTCCAAAGACAGTAAAAAAATCTGACTATAGACGTCAGTTGCCCAGATGTATTTCACTACGCTAATAGTCTATATATGCCCCCCTCCCCCGCTGGTGTATGTTATTGCTATACAAGACAAATAATTATGTACGGGTCTCTTTGTTTATCTTTCTGAAAAAAAAAAGAAAATTAGGACGCACTTTGAAAGAGATACAACAACAACAAACTGTGTGTAGCCCCTTTTTATCAACTATTGGAATATAATCGTCACTTATTTTATATCGGGCTATAAATATCAGATATTTAAAGCACACGGCCGTAAAATTCGAGTAGCCAAACATTTATTTTACAGAAAATGAACTGGATTATTTTTGTGTCGTTTTGTAACGAAGGCACAGCTTTCAGCAGTCTGTGTGGGATTGCCCTGCATGACGCCAGGCACAAATCACGTGGTTAGAGAATCCCGTACAAGTTCTGACGTCTGGCGGCAATGTCGGCAGCCGGCTTCCTTGACCCACCTGAGAACTGGGAAGCATTTTAATCGATGCAAAAGACTCCATCCCATTCTAACCCTTGTCTTCGAGATCCGGCATTTCGTATGACAAGGATGAGATTCAAGCATTGGTGGCCGACATTTAACTTAACGAAGAAGAACTACAAGCCACCATGACATCAAGTGTCTTCTTGGCGTGTGCCGCAGACTATAAGCTATACACAAAACAGACAAGGTCTGGAGCACATGGATCTGTTGAACATTGAAGACTCGCATCCTGGATTGCGTGGCAAACTTGAGCAAGGGGATTTCACTGTACGCCGATCAGAATACCCTTTCAGCCGATGCCCTGTAGATTTGACACTCGAGCAGACCATCGACGCTGATGCTGCTTCCCGCCTCACGGGATTAACATCTTCGACCAACCACTACGGTGCCCGTCTTAGATGGATGGTGACCAAGTTCACTCGTGCCTCCTTTATCAGTCTCCTACAGGAAATGAACGGACTAGTAGTGAAAGCAGATACAACCACAGAACTTCGACCTGCACGAATAAAGAGGGATACCAAGGACTTGAAACAAGTCGGGAAACAAATCAATGACAGCTGCAATCCCTTCGATCGTGATCGTGAGAAGGAATCTATGTCGGTGCTCTACAACATACATACTGGAAAAACAGCCAGCGAAGAAGTCCGGCAAAGTCTTCTGAATATCCCGGTAAATGGTCAGACACGGCACGAAGAATTTCTCCAAGCATGTGTAAAGGATGAAACAAGATTTGACGAAAGGATTCCTAAAGCTCAACTCAAAACATTCTCATATGAATGTGCAACCAACCGGAGGGCTACAGTTGTAAAATGCACTCGAGATTTGATGGGACGCCTAGTCATTCTAGCTGCAAAGCGAGATCTTGATTTGCAGAACATCTTTCAGTTCCCGTTCACGCCAGTATCCCTGTCCATGCGCTGTCCTCGTGGCATGATGGCAAAGACTGACAAAAGTCAATTGCTGAAGATACTTAAGGGAAAACAGGAGAAGGGTTGCGGCCCACAGAAGACGAATGCCTACATCTTAGACGGGCAGTTCCTTTTTGACTCACTGCCACCAAATCTTCCTCCTACGTAAGGTGGTCTTGCAAGAAGCATATTTTTCCATGCACTTACACTCTCCATGGTTCGCCTAGATATTGTGTTTGATGACTACCCACAACCATCTCTGAAGGAAGCCGAACGAGCTCAAAGAAGAGCAGCCGTCGAGGACAGTAGATCATACATGATAACAGGTCCCGCACAGAGGCCTTAAAACATCAGTGATGCCTGGTCAAGGACTTTTAAGAAGGAATTGCTTGCATTCCTTGCAAAGGAGTGTTCAGATCCCGTCTACGTCCAAGTCTTAAAAGGTTTGTCATGTATACCAAGATGTCCGAGAGGGAGAATGCTTCCATTTATATGTCGAAGACGAACACGTGATCAATGAAGGAGTGGAAGCTCTCAAAAACAACCATGAAGAGGCATGGCTACACGCCTTGGCTACAGACTCCCCTGACACCAACATTGCAGTACACGCATCCGACACAGACATAGCCGTTATTTTAATACATCACTGCAATAATTTTGCTGGCACCGTGTGGATGAATGTTGGTACGACATCGAAGAAAGATCGACGATTTATCAACATATCGTCTGTTGCGAAGTCATTGGGTCAGAACATGTGCGTAGCCCTCCCGGGATTTCAGTCTTTTATAGGGTCCGAATATATGTCGGCTGTTGGGCGCAAGGAAAAAGACAAGGAGGCACAGAAGGCTTTCAGAGACTTAGGAACAGATGCAGATCCAAGCCAAAGGAGTCACGAGATCTTGCTGAACTTCACAGCGACTATCTATGGTGCGAAAAAGGAAGGTACTTCCCTCAATAAATACAGATTTTAGGTTTTTGTAAAGATCTACCGATCCAAGTCCACTGGAAGGAACCCCTTGGACAAGCTTAAGGGCATTGATGCATGTGGAGCACCTTCCTGTGAGCATGAAGTCATCACACATATCAAGAGAGCTGCATTCGTTTCCAGAATGTGGGCACATGCCGACGAAGCAATAATCCAGCAGTACCCTTCATAGAAAGATGGATGGGAACTGATTGGGGGAGTATACACCCCGTTCTTGTTTGAAGGCCAACAACAGCAAGATGGTCACTGAGGACAAAACAGATGAAATGGAGAATGACGAGAGCGAGGAGAGACTGGAGGTTACATCATCTGATGAAGAGGACGGTGTTCTGATGAAGAAGTGGGCAATGAATGATCCATATTCAAACATGAAATGGCAAAGTTGACGTGATCGCATGCATACGTGAATACGTACTATACATAGAACAAAGCATTTTGCAAAAGAATTTAATTTATCAAGTAACTAATGACCATACAAAATTAAGATTACTTCGCAAAGCAAACGGTGTTATGTACGACATAATACAAACACATATGTATTACTAGGGTGCATGCATAAAATAATAATTTTGTTCTCATTAAAGCAGATTTGTTTATCGCGAGTTTTTTTAACGCGTAATTAACGAGCTTAAAGAAATACATATGCGCGACTCAACATTTTCTTGACGTGTGTCCGATTTTCGAAACCACGCTTATGATTTAGGAGAACGCGATAAAAAAAATATCAGTCGCGTATTAGGAAATTGCGTGTACTTAAAAAAATTAGGCGTTAGAGACGCGATTACATTTAGCCGTTATGGTTAACATGTACATGTACATACCGATACTGTGATAAACGTCCTCCGTGTCAGTGATTAACCAGCATATGTTCGGCGCGGCTTTTCAAATATTAAACGAGTGCGACTATATACAAATCTATCATCCGATACATAAGCAGGATTTTTTAAAAAATCAGATAAAAACACAACGCGCATGTTAAGAAGCATGGCGCGCCATTTTGTTTTCTAAACGCGTCACATTTATTTTATATCACGCTAAAAAAATCATCAATTCGATAAAGGCGCGTCAGTGTCGCGTCGACGTCGCGCTTAATTTGAAATGTATTGTAAGTTTTATTCTCGACTATATCGCATCAGTGTTCCCAGGACGGTTAAGTTATTTCTGAGCTGTACTGTATGTTTCATTTGATGAACTTAATCATGGCCGATAAAATATTTAAGGCCAGTGACACATGAACACTTAAGAATGAGTTTTTCGTATTCAGGCTTCACAGGCGAACATTTCAATACAAGTTCTATGGACGTACACAATTATGACAAATAAACTGGAATTGGGGTCATCAGGTGCATTTCTACATATTTCACAGTCTTGAGTGGATTTGTGCATCACATGGACCAAAATTTTAACCTCCCACCCAAAGCGGTTACAGAGAAGCGACAGATAATGCCATTCCTGGAAACGTAATTAGGTCAATTAACGGCCTTTGACCCGTTCTTAAGTGAATTAGTGCATAGATTTGCAATTTAAGAATCAGCATTTCGTAATCAGCATACTTTGGAGCACATGTGGGCAAAAAATCAGTCTCATACACAACATGACCGATAAAAGTCATAATTAGTGCTAATTAGTTCGTTCTTTAGTGGCTTAGTACATTAGTTGGAAACTTAAGAATCTGTTTTTTGCAATCACACTCACATGGAAAACATATAAACTGAGTTTGAATCGCATACTCAACCATGACCAATAAAATAAATGTTAGGGGTACTTTAAGAGTACCCCACGGTGGCTGAACTTAAGAACCCCCATTTTGAGGTTCCCACCAATAGCCCTACGCATTTCATGTGTCAAACCTTTCGTACTCAACCAGACCGATAAACCTTTGCTAGCTCCCAGACTAAATGGAGGTTGAGTCTAAAAAGATGGGAATTTACAGCAAGATGACCAGATAAAATGCGATGGATGAATGATTCTGTCTTTCTACAGATAGATCTCCCAAAGCATAAAGGCGGGTTGGGCCTTGTAAATATCCCTGCGAAATTGGCGTCCTTAAAGCTAAAGTTTCCTGGCAGCCTCATTCTATGTGGAGGTCGTTGGGCATGTGTTACAGATTAAAACCATGCTCCATACATCATTTATTTCACTGGATAGACTCCCCGAATCTGTAAATAAAATCCCTGCTTGGATTTCGGACCTGATTCGGAATGCGTTCCGCTTTAGTAGATACCCTCGTGTTGGCAGCAGGCATTGAGGCAACCTTTATTAAAAATTGTTTTAACCCCATGGATGTAGACAGACATGGCAGGCCTTTCCAGCCAGGGTCACTCGGAAC
>JAVFBY010316086.1:0-10176 GCA_034781015.1 Tonicella lineata
GTTCATTGTATCGAAGCGGCTTTTGATGAATCCTAAAACGTCACTGCACTTGCTATTTTTTTTCTTTAGCGATTATTAATTATTCAAATGAAGAAAAGGGTGCAAATGTTGTTGAATGGTTTGATCTGAATCCAAACTGCCTATGACTTAAAATACCATTTAACTCCAGATAATCGACAGTTGCTTTTGTATCTATTTTTTTCTAATATTTTGTTCAGGGAATTAAGAACAGAAATTGGTGTATAACTTTTAATTAATTAAATTAGCTTCACCACTTTTGAAAAAAAGGCGAAATTTTCACAGTTTCAAAACAATTGCCAGTCGTTAATGATGTATTACGAATGTGCGCTACAAGCAATGAAATGAAATTCAAAACTAATTGAAGAATAGAAGTTGGGATACCATCGATTCCAGGTGCTACTGTCGATTTTAAATCTGATACAGTCTTCTCAATATTATGTGATACACCAATTGGAATGCTGAAGGTATTATAAATAGGTGACAAAATGTAATCTTTGAATTGCTTGGTGACAATCGATATGTTAATGTGAGTGCAATCGTGCTTTACAAATGGTTAAAACTATTTGCAATATTCGCTTTAGCATGACTTCTTTTCCATCAAGGAAAAATGAAGAAGGCATTTGATTACTTTTGTTTTTTATGCATTAGTTCGTGTAGAATTTTCCTAGTTTGTTTTATATTATTACCATACTTTTGACATTTTTTCTATAATATACTTTTTTGGCAAATCGAAGGTGACTATTTAGTTTGTTTCTGTATTTTCTGTAGGTTGAACTGTCCTCGGGGTTATCAGTTTTAAATTGAAGTCAATGTTATCGGTTCTTTTCGTAAATTGAATTCAAGAGATTTTTAATAGTCCAAGGTTTAATTATTTTCTGTTTGTACAGTTTTGTTATAGAATGGAAAAGATTCATTAAAATGCCGAAGAGTTAACATCATTATCCTGCAGAGCATCATCCCAATTTGCTTTTCTTATTTTTTCGACAAAATTTTCTTTCTCATTTGATAGGAATTTTTGATAGCTGACATTTTTTTTTTGTTTGGGTTTTTTCGCTTCAATTATGTGAAAAATTGAAAAATTATCTGTGCTGTATGTGAGAATTATTTCAGAGAGTAAGTGATTAGTATGACAGTTTGTGAAGATGTTTTCAATGATGGTAGCTCAAGCAGGTTGCACTCTAGTTGGTTTTGTATTTTTGGGGAATAAGTAATGAGGTTTGAGAATATCAAAATATGTTTTTGTTAAATGGTGAGTATGAGCTTTGAAAAGGTCAATATTAAAATCCACCGTTATAATACATTTTTTCTTTACAACAACTATTCAAGATAGCTGCTAAGTTATCATTAAATTCATTGATATCTCTCCCAGGAGGCCGATAAATAATACCAATAATATAATTTACACCACATATTTCAGCCTCAACAAATAAGCTTTCATAACACCCAATGTCTACAACATAACTCAAATCATTCCTTATCTTAACATGTTTAACATTACTATCAATGTACAGTGCAAGACCACCACCTTGTCTATTGGGACGGTGAAGTGAAAATGAAGTGTAACCAGGGAGGTCAAATAGAGATTTAGAGCCTTCTTTTAACCAACATTCTGAAAAGCCAATTACTGAAAAAGGGTGTGACAGTCCGTGTAAAAAAACAGTTATTTCTGTGTAATGCTTGTTTAAACTTCTTGCATTGATATGTATGAAAGATAACATGTTTTCATACTGGATGTTTTGTATGGTAGGGTTGCTTAAGAAAGATGCTTGAGAAAAATAATTTGATTCATGTTTATCAATATTATCCCAGTGTTGAATTTCATACCCATTGTCATCATTTTCTGAGGTTTTATCACTAATGTCATTAAGACCAATGGGATTAAAAGACATGTCTGAGAGAGTTTTAAGAGGGAAATGTGAATGATGATTATGGGTTAAATTAGCAAAATCTGGTCCTATATCATCTACATTGGCAAATGGCAAAGCGTTCATCTCTGGGGATGGAACAGTGTCGCTAAAATCAGTCATTAGAATACTTCCATATATGATTGAAGTTAGCTACAAAGTTGACAACAATTATAACAATTAAAAACAATTTTTGCATGTGCTCAAAGAAACAAAAGTAAAAAAAATATATAAACATATTTAAATAACATACTAGTATATACATGCACACAAAAAATAAATTGTGCATCAAGAAGCAACGTTACCTACCTCCATACTGACGTTATATGGAAGGCTACCGTTAAAGAGCAATGTAGTATAAAAACACGTCTACCGCGCCTAACCAAAACTTTTGGCGCCTTTACAGCCAAAATAAAACAACTTTAAACAATTTTTGTTCACATTTCGTACTCTACCATAACAAATTTACAATAGGCCTACAAAAAACTGTCAAAAGTTCACCCAAGAGCAGCGTCTGTGACAATTTGTCACTCACCGGTTTTCGCCGGGTTTTTTTGGTACATCACCGATTGGAGAGTGTGTTGTTAGGCGGAGCTTTGTGGACGTCACAACAAGTTGACTCGCTGGAAGTTTGACGTTGTTTGTTCGCGTGACCAAAAAGAATATGACAAATTGTTTATAATAAACACGAACACTCTATGGATATTCAGCTTCTTCATATATTATAATACGACATAAATTGTTTGTTGACTTCACACTTATGAATATTCAACGTCATTAACCCATGAACGTTCGATTAGTTGTCAAAGGATTTACAACAACGACAAGATAAACGGCTTGCAGTATTTATCCCTATTCATGTGCTTTTATCATTTTTTTATGACAATTGTTTAATTTTTTATGTCTAACATCATTCTTCGTATAGGTTTATCACAGTTGAAGTGAATATTTTTAGCGTAAGGCGTTTTTTTTTTGGTAAATTTTTTACTTAAAGTGAATGTCCGCTTTTTTCAAGGTTTTGCTCTGTAACGTTACTCGTCCCCGTTGAGTACGTTATCAGCAACTGTAACTAACATTTACATAGGCCATGTTGAAACGAGAGCGAGGTGATCATTCCTTTTGACGTAACTGATGACGTTTATATTGTTGCGTCATAAATGATGGTCCAGCGATGACATCACAGTGTGGTGACGTCGTGATATAGAATGTCTATAGCGATCGACTCACTTTCACAGCGAAATTTTGCAGAGCCACCCCTTCCGTGAGAAAGATATATTGAATGTAACAGTGTCGCCACTGCCTTCACTGGAGGCCCTTGGGTAGTTACTAGGCTAGTTACCACCACTGATAACGTATCTCAACAGGAACGGGTAACGAAACATCACTGTGGGAATTTCAAATGACCAATCACCGCTGCTTATGTCACTCTCCTGTACAATTTAATCCAACTATCCAATGCCCACCATGAATTTATCAGCAAAACACGATGAGCTTTACTCCCGCTAAAGACTTTATCTGAACTATTCAATATTGTACCCTGTATAAATGTGATGCTGTTAAAATAGTGTTCTGTTCATTCTGTGTTTTTCTTTATTATCGGTGAATAAACTAAACTAAACATCAGTTCATATCGCCTGATTTTCAAGCACTATTGTTAAATTTCTGGTTCATTTTCTAATAAATCATAAACAGGAAGCCTACATTTCCATTTCCAATTTTTCGCGTCAATAATTTAATCCAGGCTGGGGTTAATTTATCTAAAAGCCCAAATGAAGGTGTGTCTACACGTCGACATTTACTGGACAATTGGCATCGAGTTTAATGAGCTAATCACATTCAGGTTACTGGTACAATCACATCGAGTTTACTGGGCTAGCTGCTTCCAGTTTACTAGGATTATTCCATCGAATTTACTGGGCTAATCACATTGAGTTTAATGGGAGTCAATTGACTGGGCTAATCACATCTAGGTGACTTTATTTGGCTAATCACATGATACCTCTATGGCTAATCACATTGAGTTTACAGGTGTAGTCGATGGAGGTTACTAGGCGTAGTCTATCCAGTTTAATGAGCAAATTGCATGACGATTAGTTGACAAATTACATCGAGGTTAATGCATGGGCTAATCGCATAGGTGGCGCAAGTCAAATGCGAGGATACATGTTGTTGAGTGGCAGTTGACTGATGTTCTCCATCTTAATATCCAGGCTGCACGATCACTTGTTAAAGACATATCGACATTTGTTTTCTTTTTACTAGTGGTAAGCATTTTTTTTAGATACTATCATTTATGTTATAACTCCTACAAGTATCTATTTTTGATGGACGTCATTGTAATATCGGATAGTGCTATTTGTGGCCAGGGTTGAGAGAATAACAAACGCAGTCAGTAAAGCATCGTGCTGTGTGGCTTCTATATTTTTTTGCAAAATGTTGTGTTCGGGTTGGTTGTCAAATCACATGATGTGGATGGTTGTCACATATTCAACCAACCACACTTTACATACCAACAACATTGTCTTTTACAGTTTATAGAACTATTACGTCAACCCAATTTATAGCATTAATAAATTGAATGTATTAACAATGACTATATTGATATAACTAGTAACTAAATACTAAGCCCTGTGAAACAGTGTATATTTGTCTATATTTGAGCAAAATAACCTTTTTTATAACGTCAATATTGTTTTAACATTTATTTTAATCACGAAAATTACTTAATAAACCTTAGAATTGATATAAAACATGAATGTATCATATAGTTGTCTGTTGCAAAGACAATCCCATACTCTCTGACAACCAACCCCATATGCTGTGACAACCATCCACGGTGTGACACAGGTTGCCTCAGTTGAACAACCGCTTTTTTACCACAAAATTATCATATTTCAAATAAAGCTAAATTAATTTTTAAAATACCCACGTAGGGGAGATTTTACCCTTAAATTTACTTCGGAACAGAATTTCAATTGATGCCATAATAAATCAGAAATAAATAAAGAGTGAAAAATGTGACAACCAACCCCGGTCTTCTCTACTGGGCTAATCGTTTTGAGTTCGCTGGGTTAATCCCATCTGCATGTAGCTTCCTGGGTTGAACTTATCGATTTATCTTCTTTCATTACATCGAAGTATTCCCATCGATTTAACTGAGCTAATCGCATGGAGTTTATTGTGTTAGCCTCGTCTAATCCAATCTTCTTTACTAGAATAATCACATCGAGTTTACTGAATTAATC
Source organism: Tonicella lineata (assembly GCA_034781015.1). NCBI lineage: Eukaryota > Metazoa > Mollusca > Polyplacophora > Chitonida > Mopaliidae > Tonicella > Tonicella lineata. The sequence goes on from JAVFBY010316086.1 coordinate 5,171, forward strand.
CCATCCTCATCCAGTTTACAGGGCTAATCGCTTGGTGTATTCCCATTTTGCCTACTTTCTAAAAATCGGCTAGATTTGCAAGTAGGCGAGATGGGAATAGGTGAAATTTCGGGATAAGGATTATAGAGATTATATAAAAGTTATAGAGAGATTAGACGCAGGAGGGTGGGCGGCCAAACAGCTTGATAACAGTACATAATTATAAGTAGGCAACATGAAAATAAACCTTTATTTTATCATGACCATGCAGGGAATCTAAAGCTAGGCGTACATGTACGCCGATATGTTGCTGACTTTAATTCAATGCAACTGTGATTTCTGATCTTCGTACTCAGTGTACTTGTCTGTGATTCTTGAACTAGGTTATATACTCTGTTATTTAACACACGTGTACGGGTGGTTGGTGACAGCGTCAGGACTGTACGCCTACTGCATGTTTCACTCGTTTCCTTATTATTTCTCTGTCTTCATTAATCCGGGTATGTGTTCTCTGTGTATTATTGGTTGATTTTAGAGTACTGATTTGTTATTGCCCTGTAAACGGACCTCGTTCGGGGTGTCAGGGGTGGTGGTGGGGTGTTGGAGGGTGTTCGGGGGTCATGAGTTGTTAATAAAGTGATGACAACTTTCCCACACTTGTTTTACCCTAAAGCTAGGCGTCCGGACTGTACGTCTACTATTTCACTCATTTCCTTATTTCTCTGTCTTCATTAATCCGGGTATGTGTTCTCTGCGTATAATTGTTTGATTTTAGAGCACTGATTAGTTATTGCCCTGTAAATGGACCTCGGTCGGGGTGTTAGGGGTGGTGGTGGAGGGTCATGAGTTGTTAATAAACAAATAATAAACGAAAAACAAAGTTTGTCTTCAATACACCATGTGTTTAATTGATTGAAATTTACAAAATCAAGAAAAGAAACAATAAATGAATTCACCATAGTTGAAATTGAAAAGAAAACACTGGTTCAGTAAAATAAATATTTTGAAAAGATTATAAAGATAGTAAGCAATGGGTAGCAATGACCATGTGGTAGAGCACCAGTTGTGCAATCCGTATAATTGTGTTGACCGTAAACAATAAATAAATAGACACAGTAAGGTTGCAAGCTGTGTGTGAACAGGATTAGCAACTTTTGATATAACAACATACATGCCGTTGTGTAAATCTAGCGTTATCTGTGTCGTAGAAGCAACTCATTGGTGAGAGTGACAGACAGTATATCGCGGTTTGTCTTACTTTACTATCCCATTCGTTCTGTCACCTTAGTTCAAAGCTGCACAAGCACTTCATCTCATGAATACATGGGACGTGTTCGGAGCCCTTTTCGTATTACCATTTGACCGTTTTCACAGGTCGACTTTATGATCGTATTACAGATCTGGGACCACTTCCACGAAATGCCGTGCGACAAAAACTATTGTACGCCCATGTCACAACAAGCCGGACAGTCTTGTCCAGGCGCAACGCGTCGGACGCAGTCGGTAGGGTTCAGGCCACACTGCGCCGATTACTCCCGACGACGTTCGACGCCGTCATACACTTCCTCGCGGTATGTTGTCATGTGATGTGATATCATGATTTCATTGGTTGACATTAATAAGCCGTTGTACACTATGTCAGACCAACCCGACTGGTCACGACTACGTTCGACAACGTTCAACTGCGATTGAACACGTCCAACTCCATTCGACTAGTCCCTACTGGCTTCGACGGCATGTCACGCCGCCACGACTGCATATCGACTACTAGTCCAGTTGCGTCGCGTCGGACGTAGTCGGCTTGGTGTGGCAATGGCTTTAGATGCTATAACGTTCAGCAATGAAGGTTTTGTGGCGTCATATAAACTAAAGCCAAAATCACACCAGGCGTAACGCGACAGCCGCGCGGCTCTACGCATTTCTTATATTGTAGTACCCGTCAACAGTCGCGTCGCTGTCGCCTCAAGTCTGAATAGTATTACATAATAAGTAATGTTCTATTGCTTAACCGACCTGCGCGACTGTCGCGTCGGATGGTATTCTCTGTCGTACGGCATTTCGTAAAAGAGGCCCCAGGGGCTATAGTTTCATTAACCTTCGCACGCAAAACTTATGTCGTAAATGACGTCATCCCGTGTTCCAGAAGGTGTCGTCATTTACGATCTAAGTTTTGCGTACGAAGTTTTATGAAACAGCCCCCAGAGTCCTACTTTAGTCGTCATCTAACATAGTAAATGGGCATAGGCATAGGCCTGTGAGCACTACTGGGGACGTGAAACTTCAAACTCATAATGACTATCAAACAAGTTTGATAAAGTCGGGAATGCGCTGTGAACTCGGCTATCAAACACTGATTGGAATGTTGATCCTTTCTGCTTTCTTGTATGTGATTATACAAGAACAGCCAATATTTTGGTTCCGTTTCCCTTCCACTCTCATTAACTTACCTAGAACTCCCCCCACATTACGACTCACCTCACCCCTAACTTATCCCCCCTAAAATCCCCCCCCCCCAACTTCCCCTCCCCCAAGTTAACCTAAGCCACGCAAATATCCCCCTCCCCACCAACAAAAATAATATATAAAATAAAATTAAAAAATTGCCTGTTGACTTCACCCACCCTACTTTTTAAAGCTAAACAAATAGGAATGTTGACTCAATGATTGTACAAGTATTGCCGGAACGCTGACTCTATTCGAAGATATCCTGTACTTCCTTGTTTATGTTGTACCAGAACATCCGGAGTACTGACTCAGCTTTAAGTAAAACGTTTATAATATAGGCCTACAATCTATATTTTTATAATAATATTTTCGAAATCCAAAAGCGTCAATCGACGCGTAATACTGCAAGGAAAGGTCTGTCCATGTATCATAGTGACTGGATATGCCATTATGCTATTTGTATGTGTTAAATGTTTATACAATAGTTTATTAATCACCTGTGCGTATTTGCTTGTAATACGTTCTTCTCAACCCACGTCATACGACAGACGTAGCGGTCGTTGTACGGGAAAATATGAGTTCAGTGCACGTGGGGGCCAATATTGCCTCTCCAGCTGCAATCATTCCAGAGTTATTGATCCGGACTCTTAAGCCACTTTCCCACATACACGATTTTTTCCCACATACACGGTAGAGCAAGATTCTTCAAAGTTGAAAATCTTGATGTACCGTTGCAATTCGCTCTCAAAGCTTTGGGGTCAAACGAATTTAACGTCTTATTAAGATTCCGCCAAGACGGCATCAAGATGTTGTGCGACAGTAATGCGATATTGTCCCGATAGTCTTACGGGTTATTAAGACAGTGTAACGAAATCGTCAAGATCTATCACTGTGTTCTTTGAAATGCTACTATTTCCATTCGACCTCACTGCCCGTAAAACTATCGTGACAATATATAGCATTACTGTCGCACAAAATCTTGACGGCATCTTGATAGCGCCTTAATAACAAGTTAAATTCGAGTGATCGTGAAGCTCTGGGTGCGAGTCACGTGGTACAAAAACTCGCTTTTTTGTTTGACCACACCACCGTCGTAATGGTTATATATAAGCACCGTAGTGATGTCGAGGCTTGTCGTAGGAAGTTTTGAACGAACCAAAATAATCTTGCTTATCTTATTCGCGACGGCGCAAGATCCCTTTACGGTCTTCTACGATAGACCACGGTTGTCCACTAATATGAGTACGACACCGTTGCGAATGTGGACATTTGAAAAATCTTGCGCTACCGTAGCAAAAATCGTGTATGTGGGAAAGGGTCATAACATGCCCAAAATAACATTACTTCTCCGCGACGGCACACGATTACAATACGGTGTTTTATGGTAGACCACGATTGTCCACGAATATGAGTACGACGAGATACTGAATATGAAGATTTGAAAAATCTTGGTCTACCGTAGCAAAAGTCGTGTATGTGAGAAAGAGCTTAACCAGAGTGACAACAGCAGACGACATTTTGACAGTTGGCGAGGATGTTGCAGCAAAACATGGACATTTTTTTCTTCTATTTAGACAAAATCTTTACACGTACTTGATAATCCGAGCATCTTATGTGGCGATTAATAAAAATGTCATTAAATTGTTGTTTTCATATTGGACCAGTTACAACAGGTCCCCGGTCTATCGTATTTGCCCTTGGTCGTCTGTAGTGACCCTCGGCGAACAGCCAGCATCGGACCAATACGACAAATCTTGGACCTGTAACAAAGCAGTCCGATATGAAAACAACCATTTAATAACATAATATTAAAGAATAAGGCCCATATAAATTAATAATTCTATCTTCCAGTTTTAAATCTGCATTACATGTACAAAAAGCTTAATAATAAAGTGCTAGGCCTATACATGTATAGTACATTAAATAAATTTAAAAAATAACGATACTATTATGGCAGGGTGAATCCAGTGTCAACACCTTCTCCATACCATGTCCACATCATGTCGACACAGTGTACCAGTCAGCTGTTCAGCGCCCTGTCATTAGCTTCTTCGATTTTTGTTTGAAAGTTTCAAAAATACCTCATAGATAAAATAATATAGAAATATCGTGAACAATAAACATTTATTTAAAATCATTGTGTCATTATGTGACCCCCCCCTCCCCCTGCCCCCACATCGACTACCACTCTCAACTGCGCCCCCAGCCCCCAGCCCCCTCCATTCCCGACTTAGCCTCCCCCTCCCCTCCCCAACTCGCTTCACCAACTGACTCCCACAACTTACCCCCTCCCAAACTAAGCCCCCCCCCCAAACTTAGCTCACCAACTTACCCCCCCAACTCAACTCCCTAACTTACCCCCCCACACAATTACGCCCCTTAATCCCCCCGCAACTGCCATCCCTCTCACTCACCCCCCTTCCAACTTACCTGCCTCCAACTTACCCCCACTAACCTCCCCTACTTACCCCCTTAAACCTTTCCCCCCATCTTACCCCCACAACTTACCCTCCCCCAGCTCACTCCCCCCCCTCAGCTTAACCACCTACCCCCAGCTTACCCCCCCCCCCCCAATCTACGGC
>JAVFBY010316197.1:0-10175 GCA_034781015.1 Tonicella lineata
TCTGGATGCACACTGTGCACCCAGCTGGAACATTTGGATGCACAAAGAAAAATCTGGGTGCACTGGTGCACGTATGCACCCACTATTTGGAGCCCTGTCTGAATCTATGCATACGCTTTCTAACCAGGAGCCACTTTCACAAAATGTGGTACAACAGCGTATGCTATTTTAGTTGCTATGACCTCAAAAAATGAAGGCATTGTGGCTTTGACAAACATAAAACTGGCACTACAGTCACTTCGATAAAACATATAAGCAATCTTAATTCATTATTATACATGCACATACATGTTGATGAAACTCTGATGCTGTTGTATCAACTGTTTTCTTAGTAAAAGAAAACCGTAATTGATTACAATATATATTACAGTGCTTCACAATGAACAAAACAAATAACATTAAAACCTTACAATCACTAATTTTTTTAACAAATTTGTTTGCTCCTACAAAAATTGTAAAATTTTTGATATTCTAAAAAGATGATATTAAAGTTTATTCATAAATTAAAACAATGCTGTTGAAATAAAAAAAAATCTATATTTGTCTCTTTAAGATGAGATTTGAATAAAAAATGAACTGTTACTTAATTTGCAGTGCAGTCTGAAGATGAATTTACATAAACCATGAAGTACTTTTAAAATATATATGTCAGACTTTTGTTACAAAAAGCAGCTATAGTTTTTGACATTAAAAACATTTGCGTTTTCTTCTTCGTAAAAATATGTATGAAAACTGTTTTTTGGTTGTCTCGAAGTGTGGTCATGTTTTGATGGATTTATTTTTTATAAATGTAGAAGCTTTTTGATGACAGCCAGACAAGGGGTAATATTGATGAATGTTATGTAGTGTGTCACAGTTTTCATGTTACTTTTAACCCTGAACTCTAGGTGGCTTTTTGTCAAAAATGTTAGTGGCAAAGGATAAATGTCATTTTTTTCTCACTTTGATGTATTGCTTTTTTTAACTTCTGTCAAATTGTCTCTTAAAGTGTGCATTATTTTCGCTATTTACTTTTTCTTTGATCTCCTCTACTTTAATATGACATAAGTAAGGTAAACCTAAACATTTGCAGCTTCAATTTATTTCTAGGCTTTGGCTGAGAAATTTGATGTCTTAAAATATATTACATATATATTATATATTAGTTTCTTCATCATATCTATGATAACCATGCATTTTCTATGGAATTTCTGTCTGCAATAATATATTAAACTATTATTTATTCTAAAAAGATTCCTAAAAGCTATAGATCAAGTTACATACATGTATGGTTAACAATACAACCTTGTCTCTTTAAAAAGCTTTTTGCCTAAAACCGACTGTATTTTAATATGTTTAGATATATTATTTTACTTTAACTAAACATCTCAAAGAAAGTTGCACCGTGCAGGCACACATTGTTAGTTCCATTCATTGCAGTGTATTATGTTTTTAAGATAGAAAATAAATACTGAAAATACATGTATGCTAAGATCAGGGGGAATAACTCCAAGGTCATATTTTCTTATTCAGTTGTTTCATGTAGATGGCTGTCTTGGATTTACTTTCTTTTTAACAATGTATAAGGACAGATTTATGTAACTCTATCGGTGGCAAATAAATGTATTAACCCAAAAGCAAATACTAATTTTGACATAAAAAAAATGTAGCATTTGATTTTAAATTTTAATGCCATCTGATTAAAATCACATCTATATCAGAGGGCCGCTTACCAATTCAAGGTACATGTATGTGAAACAGGGATTCCCTCTGATTGACCAATTGACATCATTTGGTAGGGTTTGTCCTCAGATTTACATCGCAACAATATAATACCGGGGAGCTAATGTAGATCCGAAAACACAAAATAGAAAATTATTGTTTTAAAAGATTTAATGTTTTGAAAATGAGGTCTAATAAAATTGTACATGTAGCTGAATATATGCAGAAAAAAACATACTGCCCCAACCACCCCTGTCACAATGTATTAAAGACAACTTTTTTCGGTTTTTGAGTTGGATTATGATCTTATAATTAAAGTAATGCTACGAAAAAGATAGTTACTGTCACTGTCAGGTTTAATTCAATTCTACATCCCAATATAGGCAACAAAACATATAGCCCCATCCAATCCCTCCCTTTTCCTCCCTGCATGTGTACATGGTACATGTACATGTCGCCTGTCAATGCAAATGGGATTACACTATTCTTAACAGGAGATAACTGTGTCTGTAAATAAATAACATGTTTTGTTTATTTTATGTAAATCATAAATAGCCCAAGGATTTTTGGAAGCTTTACCTAATCTCCATTGTTTGTCCAATTATTTGCCAGAAAAGATTGTTTTAGGCCATATTTCCAAGGAACAATTGTGTTCTGCAGAGTTATTCAACCTTGATTCTATTTTTTGGAGAATTTAGATTAGCCTTAGGAACAATGATTCTTTTATTCTCCATTGAAAATGTCTTTTTATTGGTCACCTTAATATGGGGGCAAAGTTCACAAACAAAGTGGGCCTAAACAGCATAAACTCCTCAAAAACTGTTTACAGATTTGCACAAAATAATAACATTTTTAGATTGTTCATTTACTGGAGAAACTTGTTTTTGTTTATTTTTGGATGTGAATGAACTTGAAGCAAGTTTTTCATTTTCGTTTTAAAGACTTATTTTCATCAGACCTATAAAAAGACCTAGTGTGTTGTGTATAGATAACATTACAAATGAATCAGATTACTATTATTTGGTACACGCTAATTTGCTCGGCTATAAAGTTCTTTATATTGCATCTTTGAAAGCCTGTTTTCTGGTTTGCAGAGCTATTAATCATTCTGTCTTTTGATATAAAAAAACACAATCTCATTATCTTTTTAACATAAATACTATCAAATATTGTATCAGTTTTTCTAATTATTTCATTATGAAAGTTTTCAGCGTATAATTTGAATCTGTGTCTGAATACATTCCATATTACATACATGTATATGTTCATTTTAATAATATTTTTAATGTTTTTGTGCCCAGAACTGTCTATAAAGTTTACTAATCTTGTTGTTCTTGCTCTTCTTCTCGGGGGAGATGCTTTTTGAATAAATGCTATAGTTTCTCCATTTCTTTTCCACTTGCCACATAACTTGGACTGATAATTCCTTGCAGTGTTACCCATCGATTGACGGCCTTCGAATAAAAAAAAAATGTTGTTGATTGTATATAATAAAACTTATAATTCCTTAAACAGTCATAATTCCGGCCGTTCAAGCCATAGACAAGCAAGCAGATTGAGTAAACATTCTGACCCATCTAGCTACATTAAAATAAATTATTGTTTATGTAAACTACTTTTTATTGATTAAGTTGCACGGATTCAATGTACTGTTGAATTTTTTTACGGTTTGCTAATTTTGCCATGGATATACATGTGTGGTGTATTAACCCTTTTTAACATAAAATAGATTCAGGTAGCCTAAAAAGTTAATTTTAATACATGTTAAAAATAAAGTCAATTTCTTTATATCAAAAGGAGTTGTGAATTTTCGCTATTAAAGCTACAGGGTGTGGGTTGGCTGACGAGAGCACGCTGCACACTCTGAGCTACTGTGAGGTGCAGAGCAGGCAGCGTTATATTGGCATCTTGTTTGACATGTATCATTATTGTCAATAATGTGGTAGCCATCATTTGAGTGAAATGACCTTAAGTACTATGCAAAACAACATATGAAAATCCTTTTCCTAGTTGGCTTTCAAACTGTGATAGTGGTTTGTGGGGTGGGAACTTTCTGATGCCCTGGTGCTCTCTGAGTTTAGGGTCGTCAGAAAGTAGTTTTTGTTTGTGGTGGTTTTTTTTCCCCCTTTCTTTTCCCGTCTCATCTTTTATGTTGCCAGTGATTTCAAGGTGGTTTTCTTCACACATTGGGTTGGCACGCCTTCATATACATGTAGATGAAATACATGTACCCCTGAGCATGCATTATACCCCAATCAAACAATCAAACAAATCAGATTGTGATATATGTGAAATAAACTTAAACATGACAGGAAATCCCAACCAAACCACATCTGCTGTTCCTATTTTTTTTTTGCCTACATTATACATGTATATTGACAGAGATACATTTCTGTATGTCGTTCTAGCTGATGAAACTGCTCCCAATAGTAAAGAAATGATATAACGTCTCATTTGAGCTTTTAAAGTGTCACTTTTTGTTTATTTTGGGGCTCTATATATAGATCTTGTTTTTTTCTTGTAAGCCATCTTATATGTTGATTCATAGAAGAGCTATTTTGTCAGATTTGTGTTGAAGAAACAGGTGTTTAAAAAGCTCTCCATACCTGGTTGCTGTTGACAACCAGTCTACCTGTCTCACTTTGATGTAACACTTATGGAAGAGAGAATCGTGCTCTGGATTTTTTTCTTTAATATATATGTCAACTAAGAAATGCTATGACATGAGACTCGTGTAGTTAATCATGACTTAAGATGGATTTCTGATTTGATCTCTTTCACGTGAATGGAGGTCTCTTTTTATGTCAAAAATTGTCTTTTAACAGAGATGCATTTTTAAAACCTGTCTGTTAACTTACTGTACCTTGTACATTCTGTGACTCTACATGTACCAATTGCAAAGGATGGAAAATATGTTATTCTAAAGTAAAATTCTGTCATTTTTGCAAACTATTACATGTACATGTATATAACACTTTATTCTTAACCATCATCTGATGTTCACTTGGTATAAGGGAAAATGAGTAAGTGTATAATGTAGGTAATAATAATGTTTTACAGGGAAAAAATTGTCAGACAGCTGAAATAAGTGCAAATAAAGAGTTCTGTCTTCCCATATTATCTGAGAATGGGATCTGTTAATTAAAGAAATTATTCTTTTCTTTACATCATCATGTCCAATCACAATGGCATACACCGTCACGATGATGTAGTTTTGTTAGTACATTAGTTTGATCGTCTACTTTGAAAGTCTGTAATTGTGTTTTTTTGGTCGTGATTTCAAAGCCATTATTCAGGAAAAGAATTAAAATAACTTCCTTAAGCATGCAGAATTGATTTTGATTAAAATAGGGCATCAAACCCCAAGCAAACAAACAAACAAACAAATTCATTTGTTTTTATTAGGCTTTTGTCTGAATTAGTATTTAAGCTTGCATGTCAGCTGATTTTAACATACAAACTACTTTGACAATATAAATTTAGGGAGATATACCACAAATAATGCAATCTGATCATGCGAATCTGAGGAACATGCTACATTGTTGACTTACATTTATTTGTGGATAGAGACGGCCATGAAATTTGACATGAATTTTGCTGCATGTATTTGGTTTGCTTGAATTGTTTTTCCGTGCTGGGAATTGTGGAGTGAACATGCATGTATTATTAACATCCAGGTAGTAGTAGGAGATGAGCAGTATGTATGGATGTTGTTTGAGATGTGGAGTATGCTGGTAAAGGTAAACACGGCTGTTGTCAATATGCTGGGCTTTTGTGGCAGAGTTATGGTCGGAATTCAGCATAGACCTGTAGAATGTGAGTTGTGGTCAGTAGGGGTACTAAAGTCTACAGCCATAAACCTGATGTTGAAGGGTTCTTTATTATAGACAGTGTGATCAAGTGGCTGCTGTGGTGAACATTAAGTCTGACAATCCACCCGGTCAGCTGACTACTGGTCAGTTCTAAAGCCAGGATAGATTAGCTCTGATATAGCCGCAGACAAGTACATCTGTTAACTGCATGTCTGGCTTCTTTTTTTTTTAACATTTGCCTGCTGCAGCAGAACTGTTTTTGCTGGTCAAGAAATGTTTATCTTGCATCTAAATAAAAGATGCTATAAAGAGAAATTTCAAACCACACTAAATAGTTTGGGTCTCCAAACTGGAAATCATAATCATATTATATCAAAATGATTTTGTTCAAGAATATGTAATGGCTATATAATTTAAAGTTTGCCTGCTGATGCTCTACAGCTTGTCCTGCCTTTCCATAAATGTACAATTTTCTAGTAAAAAGCTAAATTTCCGAACCACACAATGTACATGTACATAAATTGTGCTAGTACATGTAGTTTCATTATTACTATAAGGATTAACATTATATTTTCATTATATCAAACATTATTTTGCTCGCAAGATTATGATAAAATTAGTTTGTAAATAATATAAATTTAAGAATAAAAAAGTCCAGTATAATATTACGATCTAGTGTCATGTGTATATTGGAATGGTGTTTTCAATTCAAATCTCTTGTTTGGGTTTAAAAGCACTGTCTTGACCAATCTTTTTTATTTATCATAAACCATATTAATTAAGTACCCCATTCCTGGCTATCGATCTGGTACACATCCCACCTCACATCAAATTTTGGGTGCCCCTTTACCAAATCAACAAGTGATAGCTTTTTGAGATATGAAGGTCTATACCTGATTTATAGTCGAATAATCTTTTGACCAATCTTTTTGTTAATTTCTTTTGATCCCTGATTTAATCAAATTTCTTGTACTATTTTTGAAATTTTGGCTTCCCCTCTGACCTGAAGTGAGTTTATATATACACTGGTACTTTTAAGAGAGATAAGTGAGCCAGATACACCTGGCCTTATAACTAACTCTACCTGACCCCTCTGATCTCTGTAAACATGTATAGGGCTATTGATCTTCCGTTTAATACCTGCAGTCCAGATAATTAGATACATGTCTATAGCCTGTGTACCAGCACTGTACAGGTAAGCACTCCCCACTATTGAGGATCTATCGGATATAAGCCCTGCATGACCACAGGTAAAATACAGTGTTAATCAACCATGTACGCTACTGAGTACATTCGATTCTATGTATGTATTGAATATTTACCAGGAGACCAATGTCGTCATTGGAGTAAAATAACATTGGTTACAACATAAAATCAACATTGTAAGACATATGATTATATCGATTGCAACTTCTTTCGAATATATTTCGATGTTGTTTCTAACACCATTCTGAAGCATATAAATATGCAAAAGTAAACGGCATTAGAAACTACATTGAAACAACACAAACCTAATAAAGAAGGTACACGTACATGTACCTACATGTAGTTGCAATCCATACATGTCTTTACTTTGTTTATTATCATCAACTGCTAAATGCCTCTAAAACAAAACATAAAATCAAAAAATCTATTTTAAGCCATGCCACTCTATTGCCACAGGTAAATCATACTAAAATATTTACCAACATAAGCTGAATGATGTGTATTAACTTTAATGATTCTTCCACCAATGTCCTGACATAAATTAAAATATAAAATATAATATTGATACATCATACACAATTAAATGTAGTGTATTCCCGAAAAACGATAACTTCAGTTTGGCTCCGTCATCATTGGAACTCATTGTACATTTGTATATATATAATATTGAGTCTGGACAACAAAAGACAAAGATGCGCGCAATTAAGCCTGTTATCATGATGACAAATCTGCCAAGTAATAGTGTTACCCTAGGCAAATTTCCCGAGTGTCACCAATAATTATAAAACTCAAAAGTGTAAACAAATATAAATTGGATAAGCCATGTATGCATTGATTATATTGGGTATTCTAACAATCCATAGACTACATGCAGACCATCAATGTACGGGACTAGGTAGATGACTATGTAGTATAGAACTCACCTCTGCGCGTACCTTTTAACAAGCTACATGTGTATTTCATATATCCAGATTTCCTGATAACATAAAACTGATTTATTGTCAACCAAGCCCATAACATTTGCATTTTAAATGTGTTTCATTTGAATATGTATACAGCTAAGGTGCTTATACCTGCTGCTCTGTGGTGTTAATTTATACAATGTATATTATAAGTACCTTTTACTTATATCTGTAACAGAGTGTGATATTAGTGAATATTCACATAAATGTTCACATTACTAATTGATAATGCATACACTAATTCCTGTGTGTTGTTTTTCCCACAATAGATGACTTTTGCCTTTAGATGCAGACTTGACTAACTATAAATTTTGAATGTGTTACACTGTGCCGAGCTCAGTTTTACTGTGGGTAAATGTACTTGAATACCTTAGTTTGTTACCAAATTCTAATTATGGCAATCATTAAGAAGTATAATCATCAAGAAATGATACAATATTCGAGAAAAAGTGATAAGCATTAATAATGTGTGATAAAAAATCATTTTCCATGTAGGCTACAATGTACATAGCCTTCTTTTGTAATTTTTGGAGCTAGGTGCCCGAATAGCTTTTCTTGCACTTTCTCGCATTACTTGTCATCTACAGACACTCAGTATTGTACATGTAAGATAGCGAGTTGAGGTGGTGTTCTACCAAGAAGAAATGACTGAAAAGCTAATCGTGCACCTTAATAAATTTTGGTAAATTCTTATTTATAAATCTTTGATTGGGCATATTCCTTTATAGGTGTATATATTTTGCCAAGACCTCAAATTGTTTACTCCTGCTGTGCAAGACTTATATATTTTAGAAATAAATCTGTAAATCATTGTTACAGGTTACGATTTTATTGTGTACGGACGGTTAATGCTTACTTTATTAATAAAGTAAATAAAATCATGATAGAAATAAACATGGGTGGATTTTGTTCCTAATTATTTGGACTTAAGGTGACATTTACTCTATAACATGTAGGCTACATGTGTCGATTGTTTGATGGCAATTCACACAGAACTGATATGATGCTGTTATTGTTGTTTTCAGAGGCCATGTTGATCAGTCGGGCAGTACGCCGCTATACCTGAGGCGGGCCCGGGAAGCCCAAGAGCAGGATACTACTATAGTACCACAGGATGATAGCATTATGTACCGGGAATCTAAACACACCCTTCAGTCCGGGGCGATGAAGATGAAAGCCAGACAGAAACCAAGCCGAGGAGAGAGCTTCTGGTAAGTCATGGACTATTGTAACATTCTATTTCCTGATTTTTCACCACTCTATTTACTGATTTGGTTTTTTAACCAATTAACAAAATATGACAATGGTAAAACTGACCGCAGTCACATTTTGGAATATTTTCAATTTTGTAGGAATGTAATTTTTCAAACAGACAAAGAAGCAAAGTATTGTGATGATGTGAATATCTAATATGCTGACTGTGTTGCTTTGTTACAAGTTCTGATCACAGTCGTCTAAGTGACAGTGCATAGGGTTAATTCATAGTAGATCTATTCATGCTTAATTGGCTGGATTCTGTCAATACAGGACTTTTGGGTTATGACGTTACGACAACAGTAGGACATCTTTTTGTAAAATGGCGTTTTCGCTTTACAGAAAGGTGGGGGCAAACAGCCTATACTTTAACATTGCAGTATGTCAGTTTACAGAAAAATTAAGATGCAAACATCTTACTTTCGCAAAAAATAGTATTTCTAGTTATAGAAAAGCTCATTCCATAACAGTTATGGAATGAGCTTTTCTATAACTAGAAATACTATTTTTTGTCACTTCGACTTCATAGCCTACAATATTGTATATACCACCCATGTTGAAAATCGCAAATTGACCCAACCTTGCCGTAAAGAGACGATGTCAATTTGCAAAGGGACGTCACTGAGACTCACTCTGATGTCGTAACATCATAACTCGAAAGTCCCGTATTGGGTAGATTGTTTTCTGAAGGGTGTTTATTTATTGGGGTTGTGTTTCTCTGTCAGTGTGGAGCTCACCCCCTGTATTGGTCTCCTCCTGATAACAGATAGACTTTAAGTACTCTTTGTCACCTGAGAGGTGTGTAAGTTAGTTCTCATATTGATCAGGTACATGTAGCTACTGATGTTGTTGCATCGATTAAGTATAGCAGTCTAGTGAGCTCCTAGACATCTACTCTGTCTTCCGTCTCAAAAACACAAATTGATCGTGTGATTTGTAGGAGTGTGAGTCTGTTTGGTTTCCACCTACTTTTTCTTCATTTCTTCTGACATTAATACTGGCACCGCCACAATAAGTGAAATAGTATTGAGTACAGAGTAAAACACCAAGCTTATCATACTCCTATGTCTTCTGGATGAGATTTATTTTATGGTGTTATCACATGGCAGGGGTTGAAATGTTTTAAATATGTTGCAGGACATTTATGAAACTTGTCCTACAGCCCATTTAAAGTGGCATACGCCCTCAAAATATGGTATTTTTGCTGTTAAAACAGAATCAAATGAGTTATACTTATTTT
>JAVFBY010316308.1:0-10174 GCA_034781015.1 Tonicella lineata
GCAACGTGTTCTCAAATTGCCAATTATATTGTTAGTGACCTCTCTTTGTGTAAGCAATCGCCTGGCAGAGGAAGGAATGAGCTACAACGTTCTACATATGCTCTGCTGATGGATGGCAACTGTTTAATGTTCTCTTGTCTTTCCTTCTCTGCAGGTATGTTTTAACCACGCTATCTTCACGCTATCTTCAAGATGCGCATCACTTGTTTCAATCTGAGATCTACTGTAAGATTAATCAAATATAGATTTTTGAAAGCCGTTGCTGACTGAAATTGAATCTGAAACTGAAACTCAGAATGTATTGACGACTGCCTCAAAGCTACTGCTAACAGGCATCCCAGTTTTATTAAAAACAGTTACACTGAAGATTTTTTGCTGAAATTATCTGAAATTCCTGTAGATAAAGGTGTCTTAATGGTGACATTAGACGTAGAGTCTGTGTACACTAATATAGATATTGAGGTAGGCCAACAATCAGTTAAATATGCTTTCGACCGGTATCCCGACAACCGCCTAAGGAAGTATTGAAACTGTTGGAACTCAGTTTGAAATGTGATGATTTTGAGTTTGATGGTCAGATATATCAGCAAATAAAAGACTGTGCTATGGGTAAACGCTTTAGTCCAAATATTGCCTCCATCTTTAAGGCAGATAGGGAACATGAAGCCCTTTAAAAGTGTACTAAAAGATAACATTTTTATGCTTTGGCAATATTCTAAAGAGGACCTTGATCTCTTTATAAGCACTCTTAATCAGCAGGACTCCAATATAAAACTTCAGCCAACTATCAGCCTGGATTGTTTATCAAGCATAGTCAGTTCTGTATCTTGTCAATAACTATATATAAATAGTTGTTGACTTATCAGGATGTAACTCACCCATGACAATTCGAGTTTTTAGTCCATTGAAAACTGGTCTTGGAGAGTTTGCATGATGATTTGTCGTTTTCGACTTCCCTGTGCCAGTGCGATTAACTTTCTCAAAAAACTATATATAAAAGAGTTGTGTGATGCTGATTTCTATGCCGATGATACAACATTGTATCAAGTTTTAGAAAACTGTCTCAGAAATAGAAAACACCCTGAACAGTTATTTAGTGAAGGTATTAAAGCAAATGGTGTTCAGAAAACAAAATCATAATTAACACATCAAAAACTAAATCAATTCTGATTGGAAGATCAAGAAGGATAAAATTGACACACTTATATCATCACACTCAATTAACAAGCCTATAGAAAGATTTCAGCCTGTTAATTATTAGGTATTTACATAGACAACAGACTTAAATGGCAGCATCAAATTAAAAACCTATCCAAAACAACATCCCTCAAAGTATCTGATTTGTCTAATAGAACAGCTGTATTCTTCCTCTAATAAATTATTCCTTAACAATTTTTGAAAACTGCTTGAATACTCTGTTAGATAGAATTCACAAACTTAAAAAAACTGCAGTAAGATAAATTATTGATAACAGTACAAACTTGACCACAGGTACATTAAAATACAGTTTGTTATTGTGACATTTCATTATTATGTATAAAATGGTTTCCACTAACCTGTCATCTATACTTGAAATGCTTTCTGTCCTCATGGCAGCTAAGCGTTCTTTGGAGGGCTGGATTATGCCTTCATTGATCAGTTCGAGATAGCGCTGGCCTCGGTTACGACGTTTTGATTTGCGGGTTGCCTGATAGCTGCTTTCAGTGTCCGTTGAATGGCTCTCCCCTGTTGACTTGCAGAAGTAAGAGTTCCTATCAGCTACTGGGCTATGGTGACTGACTGCCATGGTTGTTGGTCTGTTAGGTGATGCACTGGATACTGGACAGGTGCAATAGAGTCGGCCTGTGCTGCTTCTACAATTAGTACTGCTTGCCAGGCTCTCTGTATAAGGTCTTTTCTTGGGCAGTCTCATCTTAGCCTCAAAAGACTTGTCATTGTGGACTGGTTCTGCCTTGACCATCACTGACTGCCCTTCTGCCGGCTTCCACTCTGGGCTTTCGTTCTTATCACTGACAGAGGCTTTAACAGGGCGGATATATGAACCTGTCTGAAGCAGTTGGCTCATTAGGGAGTTGTTCTTTTGAAAAAAAAATTCATTTTTGTCTGGCAGAATATTTGTGTCTTTACTTTTACCTAGGATCTGAGAGGCACATGCATCGATAATGATCTGTGTCATACATTCCTCGAAATGTTGGGCAATGCTTATTTTCTTGAGCTTGTCTTTGATGATAGCCTTGACCTGTGCAGGGTCACAACAACAACCTAACGTCTCCTCAATACTTGTCACTTTAATTGGTTTGTCTTTGTCCTTCCTAAACAGACTATCAATGATATGATCAACAACAACTTTATTACATTGCATCGCCTTATTGTCAACAGTATTACTCGTCAATATTATCTTATCATTGTTATTCTCTGCAGGAGAAGAATTTGGGGTGTCCGGGGTGTCCACTATTAGATTGTACAGCAACTGGTTTGTGGTTCGGGGCAATGTCGGACATGAA
The DNA here is from genome assembly GCA_034781015.1 of Tonicella lineata. NCBI lineage: Eukaryota > Metazoa > Mollusca > Polyplacophora > Chitonida > Mopaliidae > Tonicella > Tonicella lineata. The sequence goes on from JAVFBY010316308.1 coordinate 2,505, forward strand.
AAGCAGTCAACAGTTACGGCTGTACTATCTCTGCTATCTGATCTAACACCAATAAGTTCCTCAGGGTTGCTTTGTTTGATAAGTTTTCCTCTAGAATGATCACAGCTTTGTTCAGCATGGTGCTGGATAGACACTTCCCGTTGTAATCTATTTAACTTGTTGGTCTTGGCGGGGAGCTGTCCAGGCGACCTCCAAGAAGCCGTGTCATATGTGAAGGTAGACATCCTGGAGGCCTTAAACTCTTGCCCAGGACAGTCTTCCAGCTGGGTACTACACATCTTAGAAAATAAAAAAAGCTAGCTTTTTATTAATGGGGAAGAAAACAAAAATATCAGTAGATAGTAGATAGGGTTAGATAATCTGTAAACTGCAGTTATGAAACATGATCTTCTGTTTGTGTGCATAGCTTTCATAATCCTGTTATAACTTAGATTGGTATAAAGTCAAGCAAGTTGGTTGAGCAACTCAAGTATGGGGACTTTCATGCCACATTGTTTCTGTCATTATAACATTGACTATTATTCAATAAATATTCACCATTATCACGATTCAGAGAAAATTCTCGGCATCTGATTGGCCCAGAGTTGTTGGATATTCTACAGTATTCGATGTTTGGTTGTACCGAAATCTCGGAAGATATATGGACTGGGCATCTATGGTAACGTTCCCGTCCAACCGCCCGCTTGTAGTAACAAGGAATCTATGCTGTGGTATATCAACGAGATTCGGCTGCCGTACATTCATAGACAGCGACAATCTCTCAAGCTTAGTCCACGACAGAAATCGCTTGCCATTTTTTTTTGTCTTCAAAGCCAACCAATCATCGGACCAGCTGACTAAACTGAAACGAAACAACGTGTTGTTTTCAAACATGGTATACAGATATGGTTTTATCCCAGCTGGAGAATGACACTGAAATGACCACATTAGTGCAGCAAGATTTCGATCCAGAGCAATATTACCCCTGGTAGATGTTTCAATAATCATGGCTTAACCGGAACAATATCCATCAGCTGAGGTAGGTTTGAAACGTTTATCCTGCAGTTAATTCTACTAAATTTACTAGATCCAACAGAATGAGAAACCACTGTCTGGCTGGCCACCACCGTGCGACAAGATACACGACACAGGTTTGATCTGCTATCTTTTGCAGGACCAGCCATCTGTCGTAATAACATCTGGCACAATCTCAGTTCTTGGTGCAATCTATCAATAAAGCCACCTGGCACAAAATGAAATTTTTCTCTATCTTGCGTACTACGTCATCATTTCCTGCTAAACATTGAATGATGTCTTACCGATTTTAACTTGCTTGTATAAGGCTATGTGAATCAATCATATAATTGGGTCAGCGCTTCCAGTAGCTTATAAATCAGCATTATGATTTGCCAGTTAATTGTCAGAATTATTAAATAAAAAGCAAACAAACATAGCCCAATATTCGGGCTACGCTTCAAGCTACTAATGAGCATTGAATTTCTGCTTAGTGACTAAAGCACGTGCACTTATACAGGGCGACCAAAACAAATGTCACCTATCTCTCCAGTGACGGCCGCTTAGCGATCAAAACAAGGTAAAAACGATTCATATTACAACAGGAGTATTTTATTCTAGGGTATAGACATTGAAACGGAATCTATAAAATCTGAAACGGATTTTGTCACTTTTTGAAACGGAAAATCACTAGGCCTACCTATTCAGTTCTGGCTGGGTTGAATGTCCAGATATGAGGAGATAGGATTGGTAAGTTACCATAGACTGAATAGAAAGGCTTTTTTTACAGGCCTGACCTTGCTTACCACCTGGAGCCACCACATTTGTTTCAAATTTCATCCACATTGCAAAAAAAAAATACATATAAGCTAATAGCGATGAAATTCGCCTAGTGTGTCCACCCAGTCGCCTGAATAAATTCCGCAGCAAATATTTATCAGAATCACCTGCGAAGGAAATTTGCATAGCGTGTCCCCAGCTTAAGGGGAGATAACCGAAGCGAGAAAAGGTTTGCTAATGTCAGTAAGGAGCACTTAATTCAGTGAATCAATGCCAATTGTAGTGATGCTAACATTTTACCGTGTAAAAAAACAGAACAATATGGCATGTAAAGTCCAGCATACATGTACTTGAGTTTCCAACTTCAGGTACCAAATTGGCTCTCTAACTGAATTGTGAAAGCTATCCCATACTTGGAAAACCATTTTTTATAACTACTCTCTACAACCTATCTGCTGGGGATATTTTTTTATGAAAAGAATATTTTCATATATATCCTTTAGCTTATCAAAATTAGTTACCAAGGTGATACATTATTGATTTATTGATTAATTGATCATTTCAGATTTAACTTCAAGTTATTTCACTCTAATGATGGTGTGCCAGTCTTATAGGTGAATTCAATTTCTCTTGACACAAACAAACAATGACAACACTGGACTAACACATGATGCGAAACATGAAGGCACAACAAATGGGATTCCTGATATCCTTTAGCTCAGAGAGAACCAAGGCACTGTAACCTAAGCTCCTGCAAAATAATTATATAAATAATATTTCTAATTAAATACAATAAATAACAAACAAACTAAAAAAAAATAGACAAAAATCACACATAGACGACACTCATATGTCAAGCTTATTTTGTTTTTTCATTTCTCTATATTCTATATCTCTCCTTTAGTTCATAATGTCCAGCTTAAAATGCTTTTACTTACCTCTGCTAATTGTAACAAGGCAGTGTTCGGCACATCTGAAGCAGGTTTCACGGAATAGCCTGGGAGATTAGAAAACTCTTTGACGAACTGTGAACTGTTTTTATATACAGGATCTCTTGCAAATGCGTTTTTTGACTCCTCTCGCTCAGTCTTTACAACCGGCTTTTTTCCAATCTGGGAACTTTCCTAAATATTTAAAGTAAATAGATGAATATAATCGTGTCTATAACACTTTAATAACAAGCAAATTATAGTTAATTCACATGTGTTCAATACTATGCAAGAGACTATTAAGGATGGACAGCCCCTTCAAGGTCAAAATTTGTCATTTATTTTTTTATATGTTTATAAAAACATTCTCCTTTTTGTTCTGTCGATCCTTAAGCTAACAGGTGTTCTGTTATAAGTCCTACTATAGGGATCGCATAAAAACAACAACAAATATTATAGTTCAAGTGTGCTTAAAAGATGCACCAAAATGTACAGTGAGCACACATGCAAAATTTCCAACATTTCCACGGAGCATTTAGTTTCCCACATCTTTACAGGGCATATTAATTAATTTTCAACATTTCTACTGAGCAATTACTTTAAAGAGGAGAAAACAAAAAATTACAAGTGTGTCTATAACTAAAGATAGTGTGTTTTTAATGGCTATGCTTTTAGTTTATTCTACATAGGATAGGTATGTTACTATAATCCAACATGGCAGCTTGGTAATAATATCATACACGCTCTCCTTAAATGGTGGCGTTAAGGACAGCGTATACATTTCTGTATTTGTTTAATGCTTATCAACCAATGAAAATGCACTCTCAGTCATCCAGATGTCAATCACTTTACTTTAAAAGAAACTAACATGGTGCCGAGTCCCCGCCGACAAAATAAATTAACAGCAGTTGGGTTTGTACTGCTACAATCAACACAAAATACTTTTAGGACAAGTTATCTTATTTACAAATTTTTACAAAAAACAAAATGCTTTTTCTTTATTTCACGTTTACAATGTAAGTATAATATAAAGCATTAACTTATCGTGATGTCGGTTATTTTTATAATACTTAACTATAAGTAAAAACATGAAAAATATCTCTTTAAAATGGCCAATTTAACCCAGAGTAAAACAGGCATATTTTCTCAATTGATGCTTATAAAAGGCTGCGATTTTCTCTGATATAAATTTTGCGCATATTTATTACATTAAGGTCATCTTGTAGGAGGAAGCTTTATCTTGACGTTGGTTTTTTTATGCCGCACAATTCTAAGAACAAACGCGAAAATATTATTTAACAAGCATCAAGTATTGCGGGGAAATCCATAGTCCCCAACCAGTACTTTTTTTAATAGCAATGGGGGTATGTCTTAATATTGCACATTAAGGACAGCTGTCTTTTAGGCTATCCTAAATAAATTGTGTTTCATGTCTTCCTAGTGACCTGTGAAAATTGATGCGACTGCTTTTTTTAAAGGTTGAACTCAATCCACGAAAATTAAAACTTGAGCCCGTGACCTTGACCCCAATTTTTTTACGCGACACTCCGCCTCCTTTGTGCTAAGTTTGAGGTTGCTGCATGAAATAGTGTGGAAGAAATGGCCCGGCCAAGCGAAAGCATACAAAAACTAAGACTTGAACTTGTGACCTTGACCTTGGCCTCACGACCTAATTTTGTACGAGACACTCCACCTCCCCAAGTTGTACATTTATGCCAAGTTTGAAGTTGCTGCGTGAAATAGTGAGGAAGAAATGGCCCGCACAAGCAAAAGCATACACAAACTAAGACTTGAACCCGTGACCTGGGCCTTGCTCTCACGATCCCATTTTTTTTACGCGACACTCCGCCTTCCCAAGTTGTAGCTTTGTGCCAAGTTTGAGGTTGCTACATGAAATAGTGCGAATTGATTGGTTGATTGGTGTTATACGCTACAAAAACTAAGACTTGAACCCGTGACCTTGGCCTGTTGGCCCCAATTTTTTTACACAACACTCAGCCTTCCCAAGTTGTACCTTTGTGCCAAGTTTAAGGTTGCTGCGTGAAATAGTGTGTAAGAAATGGCCCGGCCAAGCAAAAGCATACAAAAACTAAGACTTGAACCCGTGACCTTGACCTCACGACCCCAATTTTTGTATGCGACACTCCGCCTTTTTAAGTTGTACCTTTATGCCAAGTTTGAGGTTGCTGCATGAAATAGTGTGCAAGAAATGGCCGGGACAAGCGAAAGCATACAAAAACTAAGACTTGAACCCGTGACCTGGACTTTGGCCTCACGACCTCAATTTTTGTACGCGACACTCTGCCTTCCCAAGTTGTACCTTTGTGCCAAGTTTAAATTTGCTGTGTGAAAAAGTGTGAATAAAAAAGCCCGGACAGCGGACAAGCAAACAAGCACTGAAAAACTAAGACTTAAACTGTGACCTTGGCCTCACGACACCAATTTTTTTATGCGACACTCCACGTTCCCACTCCACGTTCTTTGCGTCAAGTTTGAGACATACGGACAGGCGGGGCGCAAACCTATAGTCCCCTCCACCTCCCAGTGGGGGACTAAAAAACTGCCAATTTAACCCAGACTTAAATGGGTGCATTTTCTCAATTGATGCTTATACAATACTGATTTTCTCTTACATAAATTCTGCGAATATGATTTATGTTAACGGCATCTTGGAGAAGAAAGATTCATCTTGATGTTGGTTATTTTTAAGCCGCACAATTCTGAGCACAAAAGCAAAAATATTATTTAAAAAATTGGCCATTTAATCCAGAGTTAAATAGACTGTTCAAACAGCCAGATTTGGAAAAAGTAAAATTAAGATTTTCTCAAATAATATTAGATTTTTTTTGTTTACGTGTTAACTAATTAAATGTGAACTGAATACTATTTCATATGTATATAAATTCATTTTTTCTCCTCTTTTAATTTCAACATTTCTAAAGAGCACTTCATTAAATCCCAACATTTCTAAAGAACATTTCAATAATTTCCAACATTTCTACACAGCATTTTATTAATTTGCAACATTTCCACAAAACATTAATTTCCAACATTTCTATTAAGCATTTACAAACCAGATTAGCTTTTAAAGAAATTATGACTAAACTGGACAGTCAATCTTTTCTACTGCCAAATATGTTAGTTTAACTTGCATGCTTCCTACTGTACACGTGCCATGACTATAGGGCTGTTTAGACGGACAAAATTTCACCAACTTTAAGTTAAACCGGTTTAAATTCTAAGCTGGTTTAAAATTATGTCTGTTCAGACAATCATTATCAGAGCTGGCTCTAAGCAAGTATACAAAAGTGTCTGTTCACATGGCCAATCTAAGTTTGTTTACTTTTAGAAACATCCCCTGCAATGTCTTGATAACATCTTCATAATCTCTTGACGTGATTTAGCCTTTTATATCCAGCCCAATTAAACTTGCTTAAAGCCAAGTCCGTAAACACTGGCATATTAAACTGGTTTATATTTTTTGACTGGCTCTATGCTACATATGAAGTGGGTGAAATAAAACTGGTTTAAATTCATTTAAAAAAAAAGCTTTACACCACTTTGACATTATAGTCAGTTTAAATTTTGCTATGTTCCAGTAACTAAAGACTGAGCCATCTGGCTATGTCTGGGAGTACAGTTTTCAAGGTACAAATACATGCATATGGAAATATGTAATGATACAAGATTTTTATTTTTAAGAAATCTGAGAAATAAATCTGTTTCAGATGCTTTTACTTTGATTTTCTCCTGATTGTTAACATTTACTGCAAGTGTTAGAGCTGTATCAATCTGCGCAACCTCTTTGGTCAGGCTGTGGTCTTTGTTTCCCAGTGAATGCTCCCCAGCCATCAAAAGCAGGTTTAAACCACCCATGTTTAAGGGATCTTTTAAAAAAAAAGGAGAAATGTAAAATAACTTTGTAGATGCTCAGGGGCACATGTCAGGCTCATAATTCCTGTCCAATCATATGGGATTGCACATTCTCATCATTTAGAACATCAGCAAAGTTAGAATCATGTGTGCTCTTGACATTGGCCAGGGTCTTGCACCCAATATTATGCAATATACTGTCTCATCATTGCTCCCTATTGCAGGCAAGGTGGTTCTGACAGACAGGCATATGCTATTTAACTTTCACAGACAATCAACTGCCAAGTGTGACAGCCATGGGCAGTTTTTAACAAGTGGACGCAACAATAATGATACACTGTATGAATATTGATATTTAGTTTACACCTAAAATAACTTTTCAAGTGATATTACAGTGAAACTTGTGCCCACCAACTGACCAAAACACCATGAGACCAGAGAAATGTATCAGTTTAAACATTTTGGCATTTTGTGGGTAGTACTATACAATAATGACAACAACATAGATATACAAGAAGAAGAGGCACTAAAATAATGTTCGACTTCCAATAAATGTATTTGTTGTTAGTTTGTTGACAGAAAAAATAAATCATAAACAATCCAAAATAAATATGTTAGATAAAGCTAATTACAAGAAGACATAGCCTACATTTCACGAAAATAAAAAAAAATAACCAGAGCCAGACTATTTTTTTTTAGCAAAGCATTGACCATTACGGTACATGAAGTTGTTTGAGATCTCTTCTTGGACAGTCACAAATCTTCAGTTATTAAGGTTAACACGGTGAGAGCCATCTTAAAAATCTGAAGTCCTTCCTCTTTGTCCGGCTAGTTTTGGCCCCATTCACTCAATATGTGTTATCATTGTTGTCATTCTACTTCATACAGATTTCACAGATGCAAAAAGGGGGATTGATTGATTGATTGGGGTTTCATGCCGTACTCAGGGGTATTTCACCTATATGACGGGGTGCCAGCCCCATGGGTAGAGAAAACTACCGTTCAAGTCACTGGCAGCACGAAAGACAAGACATAGGCCTAAAATAAAAAACGAAAAAAAAAAACCACACCACAAAAAAAAATTCTACTTCCTGA
>JAVFBY010316419.1:0-10174 GCA_034781015.1 Tonicella lineata
GGGTTCGATTCCCAGATTGGACTCAACCTGCAACATTTTCTGAACTAGAATCTATCCAAACTAAGAAAGAGTTATCCCAAAACAACGAAAATACTGCTAACGCTCACTTTCTAAACGACACAAAAAATTGTTTCATATATATAAATGTAGTATGCCATGGATTAACCAGAAACCAGCTGTGCCGTTTAAGAGAGGAACTTTTCTTTAAGTGTTGAATAAACAAACAATCTCTGACTGCTACTAGACTGCATCTGTAATCTTGTTTATTTTTGTTTTTGTAAAACAAACCAGCTTTCGACCTCGAACTTCTAAATACCAAAATAATCTCTTAACAATCTAATACGTTTATCTCTATAAAGACGTTTGGAATTTCGTTGAGAGAAGAATTTTGTTTTACTATTTCAGTAAGCTGTTCTCCGTACATTTTGATTAATTCAAATATTTTACACCAATGCTTTACTTCGTCTTTACATCGAATATGTTTTGCGTCGAATTTGTTTAATTTATACATTTTCAAACATTTAATTTTTAAATGTGGGGGCGCTGCTAACCAAAAGTCCCGCGTTCGATTTCCGGTGGAGGCATGTAAAATGTTTCCTCTCTACATTTATAAAATATATATTTTTAAATGATGAACTCTTCAATCTTATCAAGACGCTGCAAGCAAAATCTTGTACACCCACTCATGTAATCGCATACTATTGGATTTGTGGAGTGCCCTCACTAAGCACTGCATGTTTTCGCTATCAAGGACATCTAATATAATATATTTAATATTTATGCTCAAACCTGTACCGCAATTGTGTACTGTCCCAAGACTTAAGTTGTATTTAAGTGCATCTTCGTTCAGTCTGCCTTCATATTCTTGTTTACACTTTATTTAAAAGCCATTGCTCAGCAATCTTTGAACTCAACCAAATGAACCGCCATAGGATCGTAATCAGTTGCTCCAGCGAGAATTGTTCCGGCGATTGTTTCGGCGACAATTGCTCCGACGACATTTGCTCCGACGACACTGTCGTAGAAATATCGTCCGAGTAATTGTTGCGGAGCAATTGTTGGACAGCGGTAGATATCCAGATCCGTCTTTGTGAAAATTCAGTATGCCTTTATTACAACTAAAGTGAAGAATTAAATATGCTCTAAAATTATTCACTTTGTAATTGAGACTTTTAATATTTATAATTAACACCATGTCCTCTAGCAATAAATAAAGGTATACTCTTATAAAAAAAATTAAGACAGATATTCAATAAAAAAATAAAATTTATTATCTTTACTGAAGTCATGCTTGCAGAAAAGGCTTTTTTGAATCGGGTATACAGTACATTTTAAGTACATCTTTGCATCTCACATGCTTATAGAGTGCAATTTTTTAAGTGTGTCTTTTTATGTGCTTCTTTTATTCTGTGCATGTTATAAAACTTATGCAATGTTACAGAGAATACAAAGCGGTACACCCCCAACCTTCCCGCTGCTATTCACTCACATTAGATTAACATATTCTCTTATTGTGCTTGTACATTTATGTATGATATTTGTATTTGTTAGGTCTTGAAGAAAAAAACTAACGGTATATAAAATCCGTTAGATTTGTTTTGTAAACCACAACCAAAAACTATATCTTTGGCTTCGTGGGTCAGATTTGACACCGCTTTATTTACAAAAACCACAGTTTTTACAATTGTTTATTGACACTTAACACGTGCTAATACAGATGCTTGTGTAAATTTAATGTGGTGCGCATGCAGACTAATACACCGCTAACTAGACAATACAAAGATATAGGAAACAAACTAAATCCGGACTGCATGACGTACTTTATATATTATTTAAACGATGTAAAGTATATTAAAACACTTAAACGTGCTGCGGACGGGATACGCCAGGGTTCACACTTACTTCCCCAAAGCAAACTTGTCTATTTGTCTAATATAATTTATAATAGATGAACACAGATCTACACGTTCATTGTCCATATTTTTTAAAGAAAATTTGACACGACTTAAGTAGCGTGGCAATTAGAAAATTAGCCAAAACGGTGAAAAGAGCTTATCCCATAAAACCGTTTCGTGACTTATCTGTTAAAATAGTTTTTTCATGCGTGATGGTTATTATCTTCCACGTCAAACACACAAACTCAACCATCTGGAAATTTAAGTTAAACTCGTAATTTGCCTCATGCCAGCGAGTTCGATTCGTCCCTTACGATTCGCGATATTGTCTTAGACCTGGTTGTCATAGAGAGAAAACTTCTCTAGCACCATGCATGCAGGAAGTCGATTCCTATAATTTCAAACAACTATTTTTGCGTCTCCAATAAAGCTACTTCACAAAGGCAGTTTGATATTGATGCTCACTTGAATATTAGCTATCAACTGGGATTTTTAAAAAGCTTTTCTTTATTAAAAAAACTAATCAATTTTTAGAGATGTGTGAATAACATGCTATTCGCTTTAGAGCCCGTTCAACAATAATACACATTCATGCCATTCAAATTCTCTGAAATTATTGAATCAGCCATGTAAACCTGAATACCTTTTAGCACATGTTACTTTTAGGGTTACAAAGGGGACTAGAATAATATATGAATGTACATTATATAAAACTATTTTGTCAAGAGGGTATCACACAGCCCGATTGCTATAAAGATGGGGTTATTACATTAACAAAGATTCCCACTGGCAACGCCATGAAAGGGCAGGGTTTCGTTTCTCTCCTAAAATATGTTTGTTTTTAAAACTGTTTATTTATCTTTTTTCATATATCTGGTAAGCAAACTGATTTACATGACTTTTTAATATTTTTGCTTATGTATATTGCTACACTGCTTCTGTGACCATGCATGCAGCATGGGCTTTGGTTTCAGTGATATAAACCAATAACAAACTGGGTAATAATCGTTTGAATATAAATACATTATTTTTTTTGAATTTATATATAGTGTCAAACCTTGGAATCAGACATTTCTTATTTATGAATAAAGTTAACGGTAACAAAATTTTAATGTGGCCTAATGGGATAATACGGCGAAATCGGGTTTTTGTATCTTTTCATTTTGAGGATGGATTTATCGGCGATTGTGACGAAGTGCAAGGTTTAAAAATCTATCATTGAAATGTTCCTTATATTTGTGATGAAACAAGAAGGAAAGCTCTTCGGAGGCCTGCGGCGACTAACACCTTTCTCTAGGAGGCCTCTAAATACTAGATTTTTAACAATGTCACCATCATAACGCCAAGCTCTCATAGACCTGCTAGGTTTCGCCGCAGGTAAAAGGTTCAAGTGACATTGTGACTCCTTGAAATGGGGTTTTAGTAATGTTTCTGAAGACGCACCATGGACTTGTTTCCATTCCTTCGCGTGTTCGCGTACGTGCTTACAAAAGGCACGTTTCAAACGTGAAATTTTAGCGAGTAATTACAACTTTAGTGCTGTGACCGTGTTAAAACACTTGAGTTTGTTTGATCGTCCCGGCCACGTTGGGCCTTGCTTACATGCTTACATGGTTTTGTTGACATAGTTAGTGTTTCAGTTTCGATTATTATTTCATGTTTTGCCCATCTCTGTTTTACATCTGTGTATCGGTAGGAAAGCGTCACTATTTTGTGTCGCGGCTGTATCATTTCCACACAAAGGTGTAAAGTCGCTGGTTGATCGATAGTGCTATTCATCCGCCGGTTCTTTTTAGAGATGGCTGACCGACGAAGAAACGTCAATATTTGCCTGTTTTTTCCCCCCTTCTAGTCTTATATTTTTCACAGGTGACAGATAGTACAGTAACAATTTCATAAATATGCCAGCCAACGGTCGACCATTGTTGAATATTTATGCTTGCCCCGTGCAATGATTCTTTAATGCACTCTGTAATCGATGTCGATCCATACTTAACAATATACGATGTATAGCCAATCTAGCAAATCCGATACGATTGTATTTTAAAACGTAACATATGCGACACGGTGCACCTAAGTGCATTGGATCGATTCCTCTATGGTTATGAATGATTTTATAATTATTTTGATTTTAGGCTTACATTAAAGGCTTATTCTTTGTGATGTTCAACAGGTTATGAGGCAATATGTTATATTTAACATAACATTTTAATGTATACAGCCTGCATGGTGATGCTGTATCAATCAGACAATCAATCAATCAATCATCTGTGATACGTTGGTAGGCTACGTAAATATCAACCATTTATCCATCCATTCGGTCACTCAGCCAGTCAGTCAGTCAGTCAGTCCGCCAGTCAGTCAGTCAGTTAATGAACAATGGAAGTTACCGTAGAACCAACCAATTAACTAATCAATAAATCGATGTTTCAGGTATAGAGAGGATTTTATCAAGTAGTGCAGCTCAGTCAGCCCAGGGAACCTCGCCCAAGAGCGCCCCCTCGCCCAGCGGACCAGTGGACGCTAGTGGACTCGACTTACCCGAAGGTAAATTTACACCCGGAAGTTAATAATACCGCGCTTTGTAGACGCTTAATGAGTTAAGCCTATTGTTCGCCTGTTTAACATTGGATGTGTGAACGGTTTGTCTAGCTGTCACTCCAGTTATAAAGACGGTCAATTCAACATGGCCACCGTGCCTCAAACACTCTCTAAGTCCGCAGTGAATAATTATCTGCGGGGTTGCCTTTGCTTTATACTGAGGCATAATTTACAGTGTAAAGCTTGATGAACTAACTACTAGTTTAATATAGCGCACCTGTTAAAAACAAACAGTTGATATTTAAGGAGAGCACACGGTCACCAATTCAATGCCAGCCCACGCGGCAAAGACTATCAGGGATTGGTCAGGAAGCGAGAGCTGCAATCTTGTTTGATCAGTTATGGGACCTCCCAGGGCATTCGGAAGCTTGGTCAATAATGGCGGAAATTTTTTCAGAAACTCGTTTTGAAATTAGTAATTACATCATATCGCTTACAAATATGGTACATCCTAACGAAATGCAAGATATGGAAGATGGAAGATGGAAGAAATGAAATAACTAATAAAAAATCAAGATTTGTTTGTCTTGAAGTCAATAAATGTACACTTTGAACGCATGATTACAATTTAAGCTTTTGTCGAAGCGTTCCATAGTAACTGCCTATTAATGGAGAAATCGCGTGTAGCTCCTGTTAGCACCGTGAAGCGGAGTAGTTATCACATTTTAATACCACATCTGCCCTGGATCAAGCTTCATGAAGCCCCGCTAGGGCCACTTTTCCGAAATGTCGTACGACAAACAATATCGTACGATATCTTTGTTTTTCTATGACGTCCAGCAATGAAGGTATATTGTGGTATCATAGCAACTAAGATATCGTACGATATTTTTTGTCGTACGACATTTCGTAAAAGTTGCCCTAGCAGGGCTTCATGAAGTTTGATACAGAGACAGATGTGGTATTAAAATGTGACGTCCAGCAATGAAGGTATTGTGGTGTCATAGTATAAGATATCGTATGACATTTCGTGAAAGAGGCCTCTGGTTTTCTCAAAGCTAAGATGCCTCAGAAAAGTGATTTGTTGTGACGTCCTGGTTTTGTCCCGCCCTTTGATATGGTCGGTGACGTCAAGAATGGTATCTTCCACCCATCTGGCAGGGTCGCCGTCCTATAGGTGAAATGCCCTTAAGAAAGACGTTAAACACCAAACAATAATTCAATCAATATATCCTTCATCGTGTTTAATTGTTTGTTTATTTGTTTGATTGGGGTTTAACGCCCTGCTCTTCATCGTCTTTGATTGTTCACAAATAACTGAGATTATAAAACAACAACTAAGTCATTAAATATTTGTGTAAATTTACTTTTTCAGGATTAGCGATCTACCAGACTACTTTTGCGGGTGCATTACACTATGGCGTGTTCTGTATCAAGACGGTCATTAGTAAAGGGACAAGATACGGACCTTTCAAAGGGAGAGTCGTGAACACGAGTGAAGTCAAAACACACGACGATAACTCTCTAATGTGGGAGGTAAGGATTAACTAGAATAAAAGGGGTAACATTGTAGTTAGTTTAAGGCTCGCCGATTTTTTTTAACCAATTAGTGCCATCTATCTTTCCAACGCAGACGAAAACTTTGGGACAAATAGACGACATGCCAAGCTTTCAGTTTCTAAATTGACAAAAATATATTTGCGTGATACTTACCAGTAAAGGATTTCACTAGTTATACTTCAGTTATCTAGTATGTATATGATGTACGATCTTTTATATTAAATATTAGCATATATTTGAACATAGACTTCTGTTTGTTTTTCCACAGATCTTTAAAGATGGCAAACTGAGCCACTTTGTAGACGGGCGTGGAAATTCTGGGGATTGGCAATCTTACGTGAACTGCGCTAGATATGCACAGGAACAAAACTTAATCGCTCTTCAAGTCGAAGGAGAAATATTTTACGAAGTGTGCAAAGACATTCCACAAGGGACAGAACTCTTGGTCTGGTACGGGGACTGCTATTTGCAATTCATGGGGGTACCTGTGGCTCTCAAGGAGATGGCTGACGGCGGGGCCCAGGAAGAGGCCGACTGTGAGTTCCCTGCTACTAGTCAGTATTTCTCAGTTTTTTTGGTTCCTCTCAAAGCCATTGCGCACACCCTCCACCCCTCAACCACCTCTTTTTTTGCTTAATTTAATAACGGTGTTCCATTTGCAATAGAGCCCAATAGAGGCAATACAGTAGATTAGATTAGTCAATGTCAAACAAAATATTTATGAATGGTTAATTAGATACTTATCTTCTTTTAACCAATAAATATTTTACTTTAAATTATATTCACAAATATCGACAAATGCCGTGCACCTATTGTTGCCATTTTTACAGTTCCTCCATATCAAGATCCCTTCCATTATTGTTTTGTAAATAAGTAGATCCCTATGTTTTTATTCTGTATCAGTCCTAATCCTAATAAGTAATATTTTGATCATTTTTTCTACACCTTTTTTAATTTTTTTTATTTAATTATTTTCAGCAAGCGAAGGATACACATGTGACAGGTGTGGGAAGGTGTTTGCCTATAAATACTACCGAGATAAACATTTGAAATACACCAGATGTGTGGACCAGGGAGATAGAAAATATCCATGTCATTTATGCTCAAGGTAGGCTACTTTCTACATTCCTTTTTGTTGCACCAGTAATACTGGGCCCGACACTGGTCCCTTATCGCTACTCATCTTGTTTCCCTTCTTGTGCTTCTTCTTGGGGAGGGAAGAGGGATCATAATAAAAAAATACTATGGCTCTTTTATTTTTTTTATCCAATTCCCATACAACTTGGGCTGATTATTCCTTGCAGTGGTACGCATCGATTGACGGTCTTCAGTTTGTAAATTGTATATGATAAACGTTTTTCTTTAAACGGAGTCAAGATTCCGGCTGTTTTAGTATAACCATAGACAACGAAGCAGGCAATTTCTTCATACGGAGTCAACATTCTGAAACAGATATTTAGAGTCAACAGTCCTATCTATATGATGTCGTGGTTCACAGCGTATTCCCGACTTTATCAAACTTGTTTGATCGGCCATTATGACATTGAATTGTCACGTCAACCAAGAGTGTTTATATGCCCATTTGCTATGTTTAAATGACGAAAAATGTAGGGTTTCTGGTCTGTTGTACGATCGCACTTGTTTTGTCCAGCAAGTAGTTCACAGGAACTCCCTCATTACTAGTGCTATCTAAGATAAGAGACAACAGAAAGTCGATTTCCTGTAATGTCTTGCACTATAATGTACATTATAATATATAGATAAGCCGTACTAGTCTTTGCACAAGAAAATTACACACAAGATAGCACTTATAGACTAGTACATTTTAAAACAATCAAATACATGAGCTTTCGCAGTTTAATCTGCTTTATCAAATGTGAAGGGAAGTGTCTTTACAATGACTTTTCATACACAATGTGCATAGTGTGTCTTTTCCCCCACCTTTTGTGTCCTGAGCATGTCTTGCAAATCTTGTTTGTTGTTTGTTGCCAGTGGGTGCCAAAGGGATGTTTCCTTCACCAATTTGACTAGTATGTCATTGTTGTTGCTGTTGTTTAAATCCAACCGATCATCTAGATAAATTGTTTTTAGATTTAAGCCAGTCAAGTCACTTGTTCGTTTTTTAATTAATACTCATGAGTAGTCGAATACAGGAGGCAGGGTTTATTCGAGCAGAATAGCGTAAGGTTATGAATATTAATTGAAAAATGAACACGTGACTTAGCTGGAGCTTTAATCCAGAAGCAGTTTATCGGTTGAATATAACCAGCAACAACACGTGAGACCAAAAAGGGCATGAATCGAGGAAATATTACGTTTTAATGTGGGTTTTGTTGTGAGTATTATTTTGAAGTTCATCAATGTAACTTGAATGTCATTTGATCGTTAAATGTTGTTATACAAACTGAATTTGCAATCTCTTTTAACGTACAATGTTAACATTCTTAGTAAACATTTACTGGAAAGGTGCAACTGGACTGCAGTAGTATATATTGAGCATTTGGGGTGCCATGCGTTATATGATATAACCCCAGGTTGTAGAGATAGGGAGAAAAACGGTGTACCTTATTACATGTTGAGAGGGCGCTATCCTTATAACAACATCCAAATGCTCAATACATACTACTGCAGCCCAGCTGCACTTTTCGTCAGTAAACGTTTACAAAAACTGTTTACAATGCATGACTTCACCGTAGCAGTTACGTATGAAAAAAAATCCCAATTGCTCATGCTACTATATCCTTACATGTGGTTTGTGTTTGCAAACAGGAGCCTCCATCTTTTAACGTATGATATCGCCGTAAAGCAGTTACGTATGAACAAATTCCAAATGCTAATTTTGTAAACGAGACAACTGATGTAGCTATACCCTTCCTTACATGTGTCGAAATCAAAATGTGCCTGCGATGGGCTTAAATTTTGAGCCGGTATAGCTGCCAAGTATCCGCATCCTTTCGGGAATATACTAGTAACAATAAAACATCAATAAAAGAACCGAAATAAATGTTGTTGTTGTTTATGTCTACAGATCCTTCGAGAAGAGGGACAGGTTACGAATACACATCCTTCATGTCCACGAAAAACACCGGCCTCACAAATGTCTAGTCTGTGGGAAGAGCTTCAGTCAGTCGTCTAGTCTTAACAAACATATGAGGGTAAGACATATTTTCTTTTACATTTTATTTTCTTTTTGTTTTGTTATGAAAGTTGTGTTAATCGTGGTTCCAAGAGATGTTTTACTTATATGACGTGCATAACCGGAGGGTAAACTTGTTTTAAAAAAAAGTAACCAGAAAAAAAACGCCCGGCGGTCTTTGCAATTACTGATTAAGGTCGACAGGTATTTGTTACAGAAAGGACAAATTACATAAATATATACAGAAAAGAGGGTCATTAAGTTGGTATAGAAGAATTTTGTTTGTTTGTTTGATTGGCGTTTTACGTTGTACTCAATGGTATGTTGCTTATATGATTGCGCATTCTCCTATATGGTGGAAAAACCCGAGAGGAAGCATAGGAAAAAACACCCCCGCGACAGAGAAGTCCCCTTCTGGAACTCTATATCTAAGCAGGTGCACTTAAAACCCGCGCAGTACATGGAAGAAGGATCAGCAGTCAGACGTTCTAACCACTGGGCCACGGTTAGGGCCCTGTATAGTAGAAAACCAATCATTTTTTATATATCCACCGCTTTCGTGTATGATGAAAAATAGTCTTTAAGATATAGTAACAAATTATTGTTTATTGGTTATCACTAATAATAAGTTTTAATACCCTCTTGTTATACACAAACATTTTTTTTTTAACATTTTAACATGACTAAAAATATACCCACTCAAAAATACACGAGTTAAAAAGAACCTTTACAGATCTGGCCTATGAGACATTGAAGGGTCTCGTTTAGTGTTATTAAACTGTTCGAGTTACTCTTTCTATCTACCTCCGTCAATCTACGCACACACGTAGGCCTACATACTCTGTGATAATAAGTTAAATAGCCTCTTGTTATACAGAAACATTTTTTTTTTTAATTTCAACATGACTGAAAATATACCCACTCAAAAATACACAACTTAAAAAGAGCATATACAGATCTGGCCCATAATAAATTGAAGTGTCTGGTTTAGTAGTATTAAGAAACATTTTATTTTTAAAAAATTTCAACAAGACTTAAAATA